>OY740716.1:99794922-99969997 GCA_963513945.1 Hydrotaea diabolus | reverse complement strand
CAATTCAGACTATATACCCCCTTTTTAAGATAATATCCCTATAAAAATGGTTCCAGGCCTAAAACAAGTTTTTAATATACATGGAAATATGGGTTTGTATGGCTGAACTACAAAATTTGTTCACGAAGCTAAGAAAACTATCGCAATTTGACAAAATTTGGGCTGAAAATTCGACCCAATTAATAATCGGAATATGAGTAACAAAAAAACAATGAAACTTTCCAATAAATTCAAAAATGAAATTTTTTCAGCATCTGATTTAACTTAGAGTTCGTGTATGTGGGTCCAAAAACTGTTTCAATTCATTTTAAAAACGTTCACTTTTCTGAACATCCAGATGGTATCATATAGTCGCCCAACTCGACTTTAGCTTTTTTTTATTCATTTTACGTTTTTTTCTTGGTCTTGGTACCATCGGAATCATTTTTAATAAGAGGAAAGTACAAAATCAGTAAACCTATTGTACAACCCTGGTCCACAAAGTTCCACTAGAGGATGGAGTGCATACTTAATTTCAATACATCAAATACTGATCGACGCTACATACTGCACGCAGAGAAAAAATATGGTTATTATATGGTCACGGCAACAATAGTATGTTCTCTGCAATAAAAGTATGATCGTCGCAACCATAGTATTGTTTTTTGAATTTTATTTTAACAATAGTATGATTCCCGCAATATTAATATTGTTGCAATGTAACAATAGTATTGTTGCCAAATTTAAAAATGAAAAATATGGTTGTAGCAACAATATAAATATGGTTGGTGCGACAAAAGTATTGTTTTTTGGGTTATATATTAACAATAATATGATTACGGCAATCATACAAGCAAAATCGTATTTTTTTTTAATTGACAATGTTATTGTGGCAAATCTTATGCAATAATAGTATTTTTTATATATAAATTATTTTTTTTCAAAACAAACTACTTTGGATTAGTAAGAGTATAACTGATATATTTTTAATAAGTACATTTTTTCTACTGTTAAATAAGTGACTCCTATTATTAAAAGTTTAATGTATTTTTACATAATTTGCTTAAAAAAAAATCTGTCTTGTTGAATATTAACTTAACCCAATCCTAACGAAGAATTTTGGGGATCATAGTATGATTGTGTGTGAGTCATACTATGGTTGTGAGGATCGTACTATGGTTGTATGTTAAACAAACCTTTATTATGAGAATCATAATATGGTTGTGGGGATCATAGTATGGTTGAGTGTGAATAATAATATGGTTGTGGGGACCATAGTATGGTTGTTTGTGAATAATTCTATTGTTGAGAGGACCATAATATTATTTTTGGGATCATAGTATGGTTGTGTGTGAACCATACTATTGTTGTGATGATCATAATATTGTTGTGCCACAACCATATACCCAACAATAGTATGATCCTCTTCGAATATTGTCACCCCAACCATACTTTTTTCTGCGTGTGTTTATAGGCAATCTAGTATATACGTCCGTCGAAAATGACAAAGAAAGTGAGAATGAACCCTAACATTTTGCGAGATGATGGCTTTCAGTCATATAAAAATATACTGTTTTCATTATGTGCTCAAAGGTCACGGAGAAAAAAAAGCCAAAAATATATTTACATGTTAACATACTCGTATTATGCAGGAAACATAAATATTTGGGTCACAGAATACATAAATGTAGCAATGTTTCAACAAATTCAAATGTTTGCACCCAATACGCTAGAATGCTGTCTTAACATTTAATATGTTTGTGTAAACCTGTAATGCTGAAATACAAACAGAAATACATACTCGTACTTCAACTTCAGTAATTCAGATAATCTTTATTCTGCTAAACACGACTACGAGTATTTATACACAGATTCGGGTATCCTACAACTTACAAACTACGCAACAAAATATATACAGTAAAGTGATCGATCTCATAAACAACACATGTACTGTTATGGGATTGATCACACAAACACCATAAAGCATTTACAGTAAAAGGTTCAACCAGCACACACACTCAAACAAACAGTGAGCGTAGGGCTGAGTCCTAAACAAACAAACGTTGAGTCCTTAACAAACAAACGACTAATGACTGTCGTCGTTATGCTGCATGTTTTTAATGATGGACACTTTATAAAACAACACAACATTAACGAATCGTCGTGACGATCATAACACAAACAATAAATGATCTACTTATAATTATAGTTTTTTTACATAAGCAATTGATAGTTTATATACATATGTTACCGTATTCTGCTACACTTGTAAAGTAGCTGGGTTATATGGCATGATAGTCGTGGACCAGCGCATCGGCGGCCCTGGACGATAACTAGCAACTTATAAAACTTCTGTGTTTAAAATTTCTAACATTTTTTTAACACAGAATTTATGTTTTTCCTCAAACATTACGTCAGTATGTTTAAATGTTATGCCAGACATAAAATATGTTGTCTTAACCTATTATTCTGATATACAAACATAAATATGTTTGCATGTTCTAAACATATTTGTTTTCCGTGAAGGGACCCATCGGTCAAGAAAATCGATAAAATAATGTCAAATTTAGATTCGTGAGAAAAGTTTGATTTCGAGTTTTCATGTGTCAATAATTGAAGGGGACCGATTAATGGGCCCGTCGTATACCCATTGGGGCTGAGACTAGATCTAAAGCCTGTAATCAAACTTCAGGTCGCAATTCTCTTAATTAAATTTTGCAAAAGTAGGTTTTTTTGAACCAATGACATACGCTTTGGAATTTGAAGAAATTCGGTGTCGGTTTAGATATAGCTCCTAATGTTCTATGTTTTTTGCTCCAGAAGCCACACTTAACATTCAATCCTGATAAAATATGGCACAAGTTTATTTTTGGACCAATGATTTGCTTTATTGTAATTGAAGGAAATTGGTTCAGATTTAGATATAGCTTCCACTCATATGTACGTTCACCGAGTTCATGTCTTAAGCTCAAGAAGTCACATATTACATCAAATGTTGATGAAATTTGGAACAGAGTATAAAGATTGTTGAGTTATCATCTCAAAGAAAATTGGGATACATCGGTCCACGTTTTTATTTTGATCCACTCCCTCCCGATTTTACATACAACCGCTCTAGAATACCATATTTGATTGGACCGCTTTGAAACTGGACCATAAGACCCATTTTTAAGGCAGTTAGGGGTCTAAACCATACAAATGGTTTTGCTGCCAGAAAAATGGCATCCACGTGGACATATGGGAGGGTGGGTACCAAATAAGATGACATTTTCGAACGATGTCAAAAATTAACTTATATTTGAAATTTGGCTTTATCTAGTGACGTAATATTCGGCCCATTTATATGTGGCCAAATGCTTAAAAAAATTCAAATATGCAAAATAATAATAATAACAATTTTACAAAAATCTAACTCAGATATTGTTTAAAAATCTGGATAAATTAAGAATCTGGAGTTCAAGGAGTCCATATACCTGTTTCATTTGGCTTTTCTGCTACTCCCAAATTCTCGCTACTCCCAAATTCTAGTTTTTTACTGCTCCATCTGGAAATGGATAGTATATTACATTTGTCTTTCTGTTTGCAACATTGCGAAATATTCATCTGGAACCATACGAAGTATACAGGGTAATTCATTAAAGACTGGACAAATTTCAACAGCGACCATGCCCGAAAATGTAAGAGGACGAAATGGCAGCTGTTTAAAAATATTCGGATTGGTGGTCGGGTACTAGGGTAAAATTGCTAAGTGCTAAGTCTTACCATTTCAAAGTTGTCCTACCGTTCCAAAGTTAGACTATTTGACTGAAACACAAAATGTTTCTTTCTTTTTTGGAAGCGATAATCGTCACACATTTATTTGTTTTTATAAATTAACCCAAAAAATTAACACGCGTCGTATAAATCTACGATGATTTAGCCATGTCCGTGTGTCTATTGAATGCATGATAACGGTCAAACGAATCAACCTAGGATCCTGGAATTTTGCATAAAAATGGCTTATTGTCATAAGCTTTTTGGGATTGTAAATGGGCGAAATCAGCTTAAGGGGAATAATTTTCTGTTTCAGGGACTACAGTACAAATCATTCGATAAATCGAATATTTTTCTCCGAAAATTCGAAAGTCGAGTTTTAATATAAAAAAATTGAAACTAGACTTTTTGCTAAGTTATGCCAGAATGATGCCGAATGTAGGAGGATCACAACAGAGCCTTAGAAACTTGATTTCACGGGTAACAAATTGGTTATTCTCTATGGGTCTCCGACACAACAAAAGGACGTTCGATATTCAGGCTGATACCTAATATAGAAAACTGTATGAACAGGTACTTTGGAGAAACAAACTACAACCAGGCCCAATTTCTTACTAAACATGGAGGATACAGCGGCTATTCGCATCGAATGGTGCATGATGAATTTCTGATGTGCCCAGAATGTATTTTGGTGCCCTCGGTTCGCCGATAAAAGAACACAGTTAGAGATCCACATAGGCGTAAGGCTGACATCAGATAATGTGATAGACACGATGTTGAGCAGCGAGCGAAACTGGTAGGCGGTTAATTTCTTCATAACTTTTTTGAGTAAATAATAACGGGCCGAAGAAGAGTCCCGAAAGAATGCGGCGTTGCCAACTGAGGCCAAGGAGCGCATCAGCAAAACGCTGATAGTGTTCAAGGACATGGACGATATTACTACGAAAGCGGAGATATGTAGATCCCTACGAAATGCGCTTGGAATAAAAAACCCGGGTGTGACAATTATAAAGTCCATTAGGAAAGCATACGGTGAAACCCAAACTGATAAATAGCCTGCCAAACGACGTGGCTCGTAAGGCAATCTAAATCGCCAAAATTAAAATTGTTACGTTACTAAAACTCTGCAAATGTCAGCGAGCAATATAGAAACAGGGACAAAAAAGGAATTGGAGACGGATTCATTACGCTGGGCAGCGGCTTATTGAGGAGGATCGTTGGAGATATTACAAGAGACGCAGCCCAGCGCAAAGCAGTAGTGATTGGAGGCGACTTCAATGTCAATGCAGTAGACTGGGTGTAGCAGACGAACAACTGAACGCAGATAATACTTCTGGAGTCATTCTCACAGCTAGACGTTATGCTCGCAAACGAGGAAAGCGTCCAAACCTTCAGAAGAGCCGGCTATGGCTCCATCGTCGATCTTACCTTGGTAAGCACCAGTATAGCTAAAGACATGCAGTGGCAGGTAAGGGAACACTACACCTCCAGTGACCACCAGGCGATAATGTTTTCCATTAAAATCGAGAGGCCCACATAAAGACCGAGACGTAAGACCACGTTTAACGGATGGACAAAGGGCAAGTTCGACGACGAAACTTTCAGGGAAGTACATATAAGTTCTGTCCAACCAACTCGTGTGCGATAGCCCTGAAGCAGAGAAGGCTGAACAGCAAAAGCTTTAAAGGCAGCGTGGGGTGCATCAATGCCAAGATGGAGATACGGAAAGGATCTACAGAAGGCGATTAACCAGAGAAAGTCTGACTTTTAAGACAGTGTTAATGTAGGCCAACTCCTCGCCTTTCAGTTGTAGTGACGGAGGATGAAATACTTGAGCTATACTCTAGGATCGGAGATAGAAAGGCACCCAGGCCTGAACCGAGAACAAAAAAAGCGCTGAAAGTGGCTTAAAAAACGAGGCCGCGACAGTTTACCAAACTATTCAGTAGCTGCTAGAGAGATGTTATATTCCCGGAATGGTGGAAGAAGCAGAAACTTATCCCCTTACCAAAGCCAGGAGAAACACTCGGTGAACCCCAGTCGTATAGAATACCATTGGCAAATGTCTGGAGCGGATAATATATATTAGATTAAACACCACAGTGGAGAAGGTCAACGGTCTATCCGAAGACAATACGGCTTCCGAAAAGCGCGATCTACAATAGCCGCTATAAGATTTGTAGTGATCACGACAACGACTGAAATCTAGGGTAAAGGGGCGAAGAGAAAATACTACACCGTTATCGCTTTGGACAGTAAATGTCTTTTAAGTCAGCAGGATGGGACCACATTGTAGCATCGTTAAGGATATTAAACATTCCAGAAATTGCCTAACAATAATGAGGGACTATTTCTCTGACCGAACTCTCTGGACATTAAAAAGGCTTTTAAGTCACCGGGATGGGACCACATTGTAGCACCACTAAGGAGATTCAACATTCCAGAAATTGGCTAATAATATTAAGGGAATATTTCTCTCACCGAACGCTTTGGTATGAGATGAAAAGTGGCACAAAACAATACAATGTTACGTCAGGAGTATCACAAGGCTCTGTTTTGGGGCCCCTTTTGTGGAACATAATGTATGATGGAGTGTTCAACCTAACAGTACCGGAGGAGGCTACAATTGTTGGGTTTGCAGACGATATTGAAATATTTGTCCAAGCAAAGGAGATGGAGGAAGTCCAGATATATGCAAACAAGGCAATAAAGATGATAAAATCATGGCTGAGCTCAGTAAACCTGGAGCTGGCAGACCATACAGATGGGAGGCGTAGAAGTTGTAACGAAGAAGGCGTTAAAATACCTCGGTATGATGATAAATGACAGACTGAACTTCAAGTGACGTATGGGTTACACGTGCAAAACAGCACTGCTGTCTCAAATGCTATCAGCAGAACGATGCCGAATGTATGCCGAATGTAGGAGGACACCGAATAAGAAGCAGGCACCTACCTGATTTAACGGGCAACAAACTCGATTATTCTCCATGGGCCCCGGTATGGGAGAATAAACATAAGAGGCGGGAGCGCTAGTGGCAGGCATAATATCAGTCGACCTGATAGCGAGAGAACATTTAGCAATATATCGGAGATGAAAAGAAACACCAGAGATCGACGGCGAAACAGTTAAAACTTAGGAGAGAAACAGAACAATGCAAAACTGGCAATGTAGGTAGATTTGTGCATAATGAATCACTGATGTGTCTAGCGTGTACCGATGAAGAAACAGCCGAGCACGAGACATGTTGGTGACCTCGGCTATCCGATAGAAAAACAAGGTTCGAGCTCCACATAGTCGTCAGGGTAACAGCAGATAACGTAATCGACACTATGCTGAGCAGCGAGAAAAACTGGGAGGCGTTTAATACCATCATCACTTGTGCGAACAAGAATTAAGAGGCCGAAGAAGAAACCCTAAAGAATGTGGCGATGCCACTTGAAAGGGACAGGTCGGCTGAATCGAGAATGGCTGATATTCGAAACCCCCGGGAAGTAATTCTGTACGGCAGAACCGCGGAAAATGCAGTGAAACAGGAGGTGGGTTTGTACTCAGTAAGTATCAGATATATCCAGCAACATGTGGAATATCATGATTATTTTCCCCCCACAAAAAAAAGTCAGACAGACATAGGCCTGACCAAAGCGATAATGATCGAGGGCGTACTAGAAAAGAGTGCAAGAGCCCAATAGCGACCCTGAGACATGGCGATCGGAGACCACCATTCCCTAGCGGGCTCCCGGTCGTAGATATCCAGCGACGGCAACGATATTAGAAATACAACCAAATGCTACTGGCAACAAAAAACCATCCTTAAGAGGAAACATCACCGGCAAATCCCTGAATTCATCATCCGACGCAATGGGAAAGCTCCTCTGAGGAGAGAAACACCTACTGGACAACTAAGTGGCCCAGTTACAACAGCGATAGCTACCGCTCCATCAGGGCACCCGAATTCGACGAAATACCGGCAAGTCCTCAGTAGCAAAATAAGCAGGAGAGTAAATCCCAGCTCAAGCCAGATGCTCTCATAAGATTGGGCGGAATGGTGGTAGTTCTAATGGACTACGTTAAGGGCAAACACAATGTCCACAAAGTCATTAAGGCAAAATTGATGGCAATAAGTATTGTAAACAATAAAGAACGCGACGACAGAAGCGATTATGGTCACGAGGAGAGGCAGGGAAGCGCTGAGAACGCTTCGCAGATATAGCCAACATGGCCTTAAAAGAGAGAGGCCAAAAGTCAGCGTACGCATTTGACACAATGTCCAAAACAGTAGAACCTAAAAAGCCACCAGTAGTACAGAACGAAAACGAGATAGAAGCATCAACGACAAGTGCTGCAGTGTAAAACCCAACAAAAATTGGAGCACCGTACAAAGGAGAAGAAACCATAGATTGAGAAAGCCTTAACCGGACGCGATGATCATATCTGTTTAAGGAGAGAAATCCTCCGAAAGATGAAAAAAGAAAAAATCAGTCTGCCAGCCGACACTGCTCGTAGAGCATAATAAAACAGACATTGACGCTGCAGACGCCTACGGCCTATGGCAAAGCCCTTCAAGAATAATACTGACCGATGACATATTCGCTAAAAAAGCGGTGTTTAGGGTCACATCGCGATGGATGAAGACGCTAAACCATGCTATGCATATCATACGATGAAAGCGACACAAAACACGTAGGAGGGATCTATAGATATCCCGTGTTCAGAGGCGCTGAGCACTAGGGAACACAAAGGAGATTCATCCAACTGAACCTAAACCACCGTGGAGCAGCTCAGAATCTCCCGACACAGACCATCTGCGAGTTAAAGATTGACGTCGCAAAAGTTAGCGAACCGTATAGAAAGCGGGCGAAAAATTAATGGGAGAGGCAGAGGTGCTGCCCAGCACAGCTCATTATTGATTGGAGGAGACGTCGACGAGGAGGAGACAAAAAACGAGAAGGGACGAATAATTTTGAAGTGTTTCCCACGGCTTAATGTTGTGGTCGCCAACGAGGGAAATGTAGACATATTATGAACAGCTGACTGGACAAGACTTACAGTGGCTTGTTAGGGAACACTACACTCATCGCGACTATCAGGCAATACTTTTTACAATTTACGGTCATAAAACAAGCAGGAAACAGTGAGGTTAAATCAAGTGCAGTAAGACTCAGTGGTGGATATGGCAGTTCAAGTTGCAGATGCATTGAAAATCGACTTTGAATCAGGCAGGACTTAAAGGAAAGAAATCGGCACAAATATCGAGCCCGATGTTGATACATAGAATAGTTCACGCTCTGTTCCCTTAGGGAGAACTCTACGCAGACGAACCCCCTAGTCATATTACTGAGGACGCGGCCATAGTAATTGAGAAGAAACTGTTAGCAATACGTTAATAGATTGGTGATGGCAAAGCTCCTGGACTGCACGGTATATTGAACCGAACCTTAAAAGCGGCCCTTACGACCAGGCAACAGCTCTTCGTATATCTCTTCAACAACAGCATGAAATAGGGTGTTTTTCCAGAGAGATTGAAAAAAACCAAGGATTAAGATGAGGCCAAAACAATCCATAGGCCAAAACAAACCATAGGGAATCTTAGGCATATAGGTCCATATCCTAGCTTGACACCATTGACAAGTGTCTGGAGAAGCTAACACATAACAGGCTGCAGACTGTGATTGAGGAGCTTGACGGAATCTCTAAACAGCAACAAGGTTTTCGAAAATCTATATCAACCATTGATGCTATCAGCTTGGTTGTGATCACGGCAAACGCGCTATTCGCGGCAAAGTAGCACCAAGAAAATACTGTGCACTCATAACATTGGACATAAAGAATGCCTTTATCTTGGCAAGTTGGGCACACAACAAAGCATCTCTGCGGAGACTGAACGTGGCAGAATAATTGATAAGAATAATCAAGGAATATTTCTTCGACCGAAACCTGTGGTATGAGAATGATATCTGAGTTGAATCGTGCGAAGTCACAGCTGGTGTTCCCTAAATCTACGTCTTGTGATCCCTGTTGTGAAACATCATGTATGAAAGCATATTCAACCACCAGATACAACAGGGGAATATCGTAGGTTTTGCGATTTACTTTGCGATACTAGTCCAAGCACAGGAGTTGACGGGGTCCTAGTACTCGTATGTATATGCAAACGAAAAACGATTGATCTTTGGTTAAGTCCACAGAACCTGGATTTGGCAGAACACAAACGGCGGCGATCCTTATAAGTGGCAAGAGAAAGAGACAAGCCGTCACACTACAAGTGGGTAGGATCGAAATATTATCTAATGGGTCCATTATGTACCTAGGAATAATGAAAGATGATCGACTTAATTTCAAACGGCACGAAAATAACAGAATGATGCCGAGGCCCCTAGATAAAGGCTTCTGATTTTCTGTGTAATCAACTCGGTTATATTCCACCAAACACCGATATGGGCGAATATGTGGCAGAAGAAACCTAGCAAGGACATAATGGCAATATTTTAAAAAACCTGCCTATGAGTCATGTGCGTAAACAGCACATTATTACACGATGCGGAAAGTGTTATTGCAAGATCATGCCAAATCTGCGTAAACAGCACATTATCACACGATACGGAAAGTGTTATTGCAAGATCATGCCAAACTAGCAAAAGAACTGGAGAACTTATATACCGTACATAAGGACAATCCGGATCTCAACAGGAAACCCCAAAAACAAACCGAGAGGGACAAGTGCTTAGTAAAACGCAGGTGGCAGAATAATACAAAAAGACGATGGACACATAAGATAATATCAAACGCCAAAAAGTGGATTAGCCGAAGTCACGGTGAAACAAGCTTAATACAGTTCCTAACAGGACACAGGAAGTATCTTAAACAAAATGAACTCGATTACTTCCCGATGTGCCCGCATTGCTATGACAATGAGGAAACTGCAAAGCACGTCGCTTTTCGGTGCCCCCGTTTCAAATAACTCAGAACGTGGACGGAGATGCTTCTTGTCAAAAGTTTGACTGCTGAAAAAAGGCGACAACATGTTAAAGGGGGAAATGAGTGGGACATAACTAATCGGACCGCAAGTGGTAGTTCTTGGGGGCGTACTATAAAAAAAGTACATGAGCCCGAAAACGCCTCTGCAACATGGCAAATGGATAGCACCATCAACTAGTTAGCGCACTACAAGAGGTGCCCTCTAGAGAGGTACAGATTGATGAGCAGTCGCACCATGGTTTCTCCAGTTTATCAAAAAATCCACAAGTGTCTAAGCATGTTGAGCGGCTCCCTGGTCAGGGTCTGTTCCAAAACTATAGGCGGTTGCGCGATATCTTGGCGGAAGGTCTAAAACGCAAGGGGTAATATGAAAAATTACGAAGAAATACTAAAACATAGGGTACAGTGAGTTTACAACCCAATATCAGTGGCAGAGGTGTTAAGAAAGCAGGACCCCGGTCGTCGATATCCAACGAGTGCAATGATATTACCACCGTTGTTGACACAAGCAACAACAACCATTTTAATTTGTGAGAAGTTCGATGCTAAGGAGAACTCCTCGAATTCGTCTTCCGATACTATCGGAAATCTCTAATGATGGAGAGCAACACCTACTGCTCAACCAAGTAGCCCGGTTACAACAGAAATAACAACAACGATAGCTACTGGCCCATCAGGGAATACTAATGCGACCGAAATACAGCCAAGTCTCCAGCTGCAAAATAAGCAGGAGGGTAAAGCCCGGCTCAATGCAAATAATCTCACAAGAATGGGCGGAATAATTGTAGATCTAATGGACAACGTTAAAGGCAAACACAATGTCCACCATGTCAGTAAGGCAGAATTGATGGCAATAAGTGTTGTAAACAATAAGGAACGCGACGAGAGCAGCGATTATGGTCACGAGGAGAGGCAGCGCCGAGAACGCTACGCAGATATAGCCAACATGGCCTAAAAAGAGAGAGGCCAAAAACAGCGTACCCAATTGGGACAATGCCCAAACCAGTAGAACCTAAAAGGTCACACAAGCCATCCCCAAAGAAGACAAATCCACCGTACAGAAAAAAAAACGAGATAGAAGCTCCACGGCAAGTGCTGCAGTGTAAAAGAAATAATAGATTGAGAAAGCCTTTACCGGACGCTATATGCCGAATAAAAGAGACAGTGACGCTTATTGAGTGCTACAGATGCCTTCGGCCGAATGGCAAAAGCCTGAAAGACAAATACTCACCGACGACATATTTGCAGAAAATGAGAGGTTGCGGGTCACATCGTATTGGGTGCAGACGCTGAACTGTGCTATGCATATAAAACGGTTATAGCGACACAAAACACGTAGCAGGGAGCTATACATGTGCCTTGTTCAGAGACGCTGAGCCCTAGAAATAAATGAGATTCATCCAACTGAATCTACTATGGAGCATCTCCGGATCTTCCGACACAGACAATTTGCGAGTTAAAGATTGACGTCGCAGTATTTAGCGAACCGTTTAGAAACGGGGGAAATATTTATGAAAGAGAGACAGTGGTGCAACCACGCATTGCTCATAAGTGATTGGAGGAGACATCAACGTCTGGGCAATCGACTGGGGTAGTTGAAGTATAAACGAGAGAGGACAAATATTTCTGGACTGCTTCTTACGGCTTAATACAGTACTCGCTGACAATTGAAATGTAGACACATTAAGAACACAAATGTCGTACCCGGTGATGATACATAGAATAGTTCTAGCTCTATCCCTCAGGTAGAACTCTACGCAGACGAACACCCTAGCCATATTATTGAGGATGTTATAGTGATTGAAAGGGAAGTGTTAGCAATACGATCATAGATAGGTGATAGTAAAGCTCCAGGACTAGGCGGTATAACGAACCGAGCATTAAAAGCGGCGCTTACGTCAAGATTTTGTGTATTTCTTCATAAACAGCATGAAAGAAGGTTGTTTTCCCAGAGAGATTAAAAAAACAGTCTTATACTGATACCAAAACAACGCAAAACTCTAGGAAATTCCAGACATATAACCCATATGTCTGCTTGCTATGGTATCAAGCAAGAGGGTATAATACATAACAGGCTGCAGACTGTGATTGAGGACATTGGCGGAATCTCAAAACTACAACAAATTTTTCGAAAAGCTGTATCTGTTGATATCATGTATTGTTGATATCAGCTTGGTAGTCATAACGGCATGAGTAGCCATTCGAGGTAAAGTAGCGCAAAGGAAATACTGTGCAGTCGTAACATTAGACGTAAAGAATGCTTTTAACTCGGCAAGTTGTGCACACTTAGTAGCATCTCTGCGGGGACTGAAATGGCAGAATAATTGATAAGAATGATCAAGGACTATTTCTCCGACCGATACCTATGGTACGAGAATTATCTCGAAGTTAAATCGTACGAAGTGACAGCTGGTGTTCCCTAAGGAAACTTCTTGGGGACGCTATTGTGGAACATCATAATGATGGCATATCCTACCAACAGATACCTGAAGAGGTGAATATCGTACACTAGGCGGCATAAGTAGCTATTATAGAAAAATATTGTCGTATATTTCATACAAAACATACAATTTTATTATTTGAACTGTTTCTTACAGCCAAGGCGATGTTTACAGCAAACATTGGCTTATTCAACTAGAAAATATCTGTTATAACGGTACGCTTATACACAAAAATCCTTGTTGGCAACATCAAAATCTACGCTCATAACCCTTAATATGTCAGCATACTCATACCTACATAAGTATGTAATCACTCCCTCTCGTTATTGTTATATTTAGCCAAATGTGTTACAGTTATCGTTGTTTTTTATCATTTCGAGCATTTTTTTTAAAATGGCTGTTAAAAGAAAAAAAACTGTGGAAGAGAGATACATTATTATAAAATGTTTAGCTCGTTTGTTTTATTTCGGTCTGTTGCTTTTACACATTGAACAGGGATTAAACCGGCTCAAGACCTCTTGCTTCTATATTTAAATAGAAGACAAGTTTTTAACAAAATGGCAAAGTGACATTTATTTTCGTGGCTGCACACTACTTTTATCATGATTTCGGGTCCGTGACAACCCTCTTCAGAAAGCCTTGCTGCAATTGTTGAAAGTAAATAAATAAAACAGGAATAATAACCTCCAAGCCTAGATCTGACCGTCCAAGTACATTTGCAGAATGGAAATCTCAAAAAGTTGTGTCCCTTAAAAAAAACAAACAGCTATGCAAATAATGACTGATGTCGAAAAAAGTACAAAAAACAATAAGTCTATCCACAGCCAGAAGAGTTTTAAGAAGGATAGCCTTCAAGAAGACATTTATTTCATTGGTCAACCGAAAAAAGGTGTTGCTTACTCAAATAAATGTGTAAATATGTCGCCTGAGTTCTGGAATTTTAAATTTTTTCAGACGAAAGCTAATTCAGCATGTTTGAGATCAGTGCAAGACAAATTGTGTGGCAAAAATCAGAAACCGCTCTTAGTAAAGAAAACATGCTGCCCACAGTCAAGCATGTTGGAGGAAGCGTGATGATGTGGGGATGTATGGCAGCTGAAGGAGTAGCCTGTTTTGAATTTTTTGAGTCAACGATGGACAAATTAGCTTATAAAGATATTCTAAGAAGAAATTTAAAATAGAGTACTGAACAAAAGGGGTTTGTCTAGTAAGTATTAAATCCAACATGACAACGACCCAAAGAACACTGATAACGTTGTTAGGCCCTGGCTTCTTTATTATGTACTAATGCCTACTCCCCCAATCTCCAAATATGAGCAATGGGCCATCGAGCACCTTTGCTAGAAAGAAAAATCTGCCAACACGACACGACAAATAAACCAATGCTAAAGCAAGTCATTCTGGAAGAGTGTGAAAAGATTTCGGATAAGGAGACTACGAACCTGGTTAGTTCAATACAAAATAGCCTGATAGAGGTTGTTAAATTGCGTGGATATCCAATGCGATAAGATATTTACAACGCTTTTGTTACAATTAACTATATTGCGAAACCGGTCCAAGCACGGGCGATGGAAGAGGTCCTATTATATGCAAATGAAGCCATCAAAACAATTAAACATTTGTTAAGTTCACTGAACCTGGATTTGGCAGCCATTAAAGTGGCAAGATAAATAGACCAACCCGCGCACTACAAGTGGGTAGGATCGAACTAATAACATTTACTTGGGAATTATAATAGATGATCGGCTAAACTGCAAACGGCACAAGAATAATACATGCGCAAAGGCAACTGGCGTGACAAATTTTTTAGCCAGAATGATGCTGAATATCGTGGTACCTAGACAAAGCCGTAGGGTTCTGATCTCTTGAGTAACCAACTCGATTATAAGAGCACCAACTCGATTATAGGAGCACCGAGTACGCTGCAGAAGAAAGCCAGCAAGGACATAATGTCAATATCATAGAGAACCTGGATTAGCGGAAGCCACGGTGAATCAAGCTATGACATAACACAGTTCCTAACAGGACACGGGGATACAAGAAGTACCTTAACAAAATGGTCACAATGACTCCCCGATAAGTCCGCATTGCTCTGACGAAGAGCAAACTGTATAGCACGTTGGTTATCGGTGCCTTCGTTCTAAACAACACAGAACAAGAACGCAGATGTTTTTTTGGCAGAAGATTGACTGCTGAAAATAAAGGCGATAACATGCTAAAAGGGGAAAATAAGTGGGACACAAATTATAACAAGCATAAATCAAAAAATACGAGAGGTGAAGGAGGCCCGGAAGAAGAGAGAAGCATCATGTGCTTACCACTCTGTGAAGTAATAAGTAAAGGCAGTACCGCGGGGTATTGAGTCGACGACAATATGGTTATGCAAATTAAGATTATAAGAAAATCAAAAACGATAAATTACTTTTAGATGATTACCACACTACAGTTTTATTTTACTTCCATTCATAGACTTATTTGTTTTTTCTTCAACAGCAATTTTATAGGTACTTGTTGCTAGTGTTAAATGCCTGCTGTTACTTTGGTTTCTGCTGACACTGCGCCTCGTGTGCGGTGTTACGTTACCTCGTACCGCGGCTTGTGTTAAGAAATGTGCTTTTGCTGACAACACCGTCTGAGAGGAATTACAGTCGTTGGTGAGGTTGTAGGGTGGAAAGTAATTTTCTGTCTTCAAATTACCGATCACCGATGACTATGTGAACTTGTAGATAGGCACTGTGGTAAATCGTGCTTCAAAACAAAAGGCAGGAAGTCAGACTGACAGACAGGCAACATAGGGCTTACCTCAGGCTACTATTGGACGAGAGCCGAACGACCTGCAGGTCAGCTGCGATATATCAGCAGTCTCCGAACAAGAGCGGTAGTTCTCGAGGGCGTATAAAAAAGTACATGAGTCCAAAACACCTCTGCAACATGCCAAATGGATGGCGCCATCAACTAGTTACCCCACAACAAGTAGTGCCCTCTAGAGAGGTGAATTATGCTGAGCGATGGCACCGTGGTTCTTCCAGTTAATCAAAAAATCTACAAGTGTCTAACCATAGGGAGTGTCTCCCTGGTCAGCGACTGGTCCTGTCCCATGCTAGGGGCGGCTTCGCGACATGCTGGCTGAAGGTCTAAGACGATAGGGGTTAGAACCCCGACAGAAAATCCAATACAAAGAAAGACTAAAACTTACTGTGCAGGGAGTAAATAACCCAGTACCGGCGACACAGGGGGTGAGAAAGCAGGATCCCTGTCGTCGACATCAAACTGTTGCAATTACATTACTATCGTTTTTGATGCAAGCAGCAAGAACCATTTTAAAAGTGCTACGGCAAGTCCCTTTAAGAAAAGTGCGATGCTAATGAGAACCCCCCGAATTCGTTATCCGACGACGCTATCGGATAGCTCTCACAGGGGAGAGCAGCACCTACTGCTCAACCAAACAGCCCAACTACAATAGGCAGAGCAACGACGATAGCGACGGCTCCGCCATAGAATATTAGTGCGATTAAAATAACAGCAAGTCCCTAGTACCAAATCGAACAGGAGACTGAAGCCCGTCCCACAGGAGACGCACTCACAAGTTCGGGCAAAATAATCGTAGATCTCATGGACTACGGTAAAGTCAGACACAACGTTCACCATGCCGTTAAGAAATAATTGGTGGCAACAAGAACTAAATTCTTGAGAGATTTTCGGAAGAAGAGAGAGTCTTAACAGGTGGAAACCCACAAAAGAGTATACGATTTAACTCAGACATCGCCAATATGGCCCAATAAAAGAGAGGCAAAACGGCAAGGATGAAAATCGATGAAAGGGTTACGGCAGCTGCGTCGAAGCGGCTAAAACAACGATCCAACAATGAAACCGGCACACGAAACTATTTCGCAGAACCAATGGGATACAGTGAAAAGGATTAGAAAAAAGGATTTGAAAATTAAACCGGGCACATTGGGCATATCTGCCAAGAGAGAAGTCATATATACAGATTTCCTCCGGAAATTAAGAACACGCCTTAGTCTCAAATATCGTGGAGAAGAGATTAGCAAAATCCGTAGAACACAGAAAGGCGACCATATTTTTGAGCTAAAATGGTACAGCAGCCGAAAGATTTAACGTAAAATTAGAAGCCTCCCTCGAAAGAGAATTGGAGGTTAGAGAGGATTGACTCGCAAGGCAATCCAAATAGAAAAAAATATGTTGGTCGATATGTCGGTTGAGTGAAACTGTTACGATACTAAAGTGTTTCAAATGCCAGAATAAAGATACATGTCAAAATCCTGTGTGTCAGCTGTCAACAGATCAATGCAATGCAGAAAATGTTGTGGGGAACGCCACTTTACAAATCAAGCCCAGGTAAAGACCTTAAGGACGTAGCATATATGTACCCAGTATTCAAAAACTTGCTGTAAACAAAATCCAAGTGGGGTTCATCCAGCATAACTTTAACCACTGTGCCGGAGCTCAGGTTCTTCTGACACAGATTAACTGCGAATCGAAAATAGACGTCACAACTTGGAGCAAACAAAGAAACTAGAACAAAAATTAATGGAAGATGGTTTCATTAGGCCGTGCAGCCTGTGGAAATAAACCAATAGAGGAGAGGGGAAAAACTAGTTGAGGGCTTTGTCAGGGCTAAAATAAATAGATGCCCATCTACATTTACAGCTGCTACATGTAGCCGAATTTACCACTGACTGATTTCAGGAGGAGCGCAACCCTGTTATAATGGGTGGTGACTTCAATGCCTGGTCAATAGACAGGAAATACACAACCGAACGCGGGAGACTACATCTGGAATCATTCTTAAAGCTTGAAGTTTTGCTCTCAAACGAGGGAATATACCTTCAGAAGAGCCAGCTACGGTTCCATCGTCAGTCTTACTTTCGTGAGCGCCAGTATAGCCAAAGCCCTGCACTGGCAGGTAACCATACACTACACCTTCAGTGAACACCAGACGATACTGTTTTCCATCAGTAAGAGGCCTACGTAAAGATCTAGACAGAAGACCACGTTTAACGGATGGACAAAAGATAAGCTCGACGGCTGAACTTTCGTGGAAGTACTACCTATCCAAGTCGTATGCAAAACCCCTGCAGTCGAGATAGCTGAGATGATAGCAGACAGCGTGTTATGCATCAATGCCTAGAAGGAGAAAGAACCGAAATTACTGGTCAAAACAAAATATTAGCAGCACTGATATCAGAGTGAAGATCAACTTCTGACTTCCTAACATGGAGAGACATATACCATCAGGTGTGAAACGATCTACAGAACGCGATTAGCCTGAGCAAATCTGACTGTTTCACGACGGTATGAAGGAAGGGCAGTTCCAATTTATAAACAAATTATAATACCCAGTTGCACAGAGTGGTGCAGGTTATAAAAATCCAGCTTCAAACTGATTTATCCATAAGCGACAAAAACGCACTTGTGATGCTTCCTTTGCTAACATTCATCAAATTAAAATCCCAATATCCTATTGATCTTTTCCTTGAATATTCCTAAGAGGAGCAGTTTCATCGAAGTTTTCTTCTAATAGCTGTTGTGGAATTAAGAATTTTGACGAGGAAGTGACATCGAGTTGTTATTTCCTTGATAACAGACGGTTTTATTGTATTTTTTCTTTTATAAGGGTGTTTTTTATTGGGGTATAGAACTTTAAGTTGGCATCACTTTTTTAACTGGCGGCCATTTTGTCAGCTGTCAAGTGATTAATATTTAGTTTGGTTTGCCATTTCATCATGAACAGGTTGACAAAAGAACAACGCTTGCAAATCGTGCAAATTTATTTCGAAAGTAATGGTTCAGTTCGCGAAGTTCACCGCAAGCTCCGTCCATTTTATGGTCGACATAATCGTCCATCAGAGCAATTAATTCGGTTAACCATGGATCGGTTAACATGGACCATTGGATTATTTTCTTTGGGGATATGTGAAGTCAACAAACCAGAAACACGTTAGGGGACTTGGAAGCCAACATTCGTGGCGTTATTGCCAACATACGGCCCCATATGCTCGAAAAAGTGGTTGAAAATTGGACCTGTAGAATTGGCTTTATTCGAGCCAGCCGCGGCGGCCACATGCCCGAAATCATATTTAAACATTAATGGCATAAAATTCCTTCCAATAAAGCCAAATTGATGGACATTAAAACGATTTTCTTGTGTTTTATTTCAATTCGAAGTTCTATACGTCAATAAAAAACACCCTTTAGTTGAACATTGTTTACTGTAAATATACTTAAATATTCTGCACACTACAGACCAAGTGAATTAATGTTACATCAGCAATATATTTGGTATTGGAATTGGCCACTAAATGCATGCTGACCAGATCAATTTACATGTTTCGCATGAGATGTTAGCCGTAGTAAACATACCAGTGAATGTGAGCGTTGTTATTATCTGGTTCTTTAGTTTGGTTATTGACCTGCAGCTATACGAACTCATCGTCACGACACTTAATGTGGAGTGTGCAAAATATGCTTTTGTTAGGAGTTAAAAACTTTAACATGTGAAAGTAGTTTCAAATTTCTGTTCCTTCCCTATTCCTCGCATGACTGTTCTTGGCTCAGGTTTTGAGGCCGACATTCTGGATACTCTGTATTATGAGATCGCAAACACTACCATGAAGGCCACAATTAAAGCCAGCGCTGCGTATGAGGTGGTCAAACCATGATGATCACTCTTATGAAGGTCTGAAGAGCTCCACCAAATCCCGTATAAAAGTAGCTCCAGATGTTGTTTCTCATGATGGTGGGTTTTTCGTGTTTTATCACACAGTCTCGATGTAAGTGTATAAAATCTGCACCAGATAAGGAGATTTGGGATAATTCCAATTTCGTCCATTGAAATTAATAGGTAAATATGGCAATCATCAGGGACACTAGACGAAGTGTCAGTTGGATGTTGGCATGGTTTGAGGTTATTCTGGATGTCACTGTCATCATTTTGTATAAAGAGAGGATATCTCCATAATAACCTGGAAGTCGCTAATTAAAGGTAGATGGGCCATTGTTTTGGTGAGTTCATAATTCAGCTATTTGGGAAAGAGAAGCTGTGGAATAATCTTTCCTTGATGAAGGGTGGCCATTACATTGATCAGTGATGATTATATACTAATGTGAATAATTACCGTCATTATTGTAAGTTGCAGGCACACAGCGCTGAATATTTGTGATAGTTTTTCTTCTTCTTCCGATGTTTGTATTCGATTAGCCATCTCTAATATGGTGTGTTCAATGATCGATTTCCTCTCCATTCTTATAAGTTCACTGGTTTCCACTATATTGACAGTCGAGACTATGAACGACGTTTGGTTTCTCATGTAAGACGCTAATTGTTGTTAATTTTGTTTGAACCGCTTAAATCGTTCTACATAATTGGATTTTAAGAATCCGGATGGAGAATTAGTCATATTTTCAACGAAAATGACCACCCCTCGCTTTTGACGGTGTGGTGCAAGTAGGCTGTTGTCCATTGACAATTAAGTTTTCACTTCACTTCCCCTGTTTTGGGGCATGGTTGACAAATATTGTTCCATTCAGCAGTGCCTTATTTCTGTTTTAAGGGAATTTATATGTTATAAGATTACAAGCTTTTGTTCACTAGTTGCTTTGTTACATTTGCCTATTGGTTCGATATGAATGCCAGCCATCACAGAAAAATTTTATATTTTCACAGGATTGCATATAATTATAGCCAGGACTGAGAGCAATGCAATAAGGATTGTGGTAGTTGAAATTGGGCTTGTCTTTCTCAAAGTAAGTTTCTATAGTTTTATGTGGTTTTTACTGTCATTATAGTTTTTAGCTTTATTTTCATCGTATACTGGGAGTGCACCTAGGCGATGTTTTGGTCGTTGACTGCACGAACTATGTTGTCTGGGCCCTCGTATGTTTATCTGGTTCTTTCTAATAGCCATTGAAGTGGTTCTGTGTTGTCTTTTTTAGTAAGGCGCAGTGTTCAAGGTGCTGCAACTCATTTGGATAATCATGTTACCAATTTCCATCTAGTTATAAGTGAAGTCTTGATTAGATCTGCTGTCGGATTCATTTGGTTCGCCTATTATAAAATGGCCTAGAGTTAAGGCCGTGGTTTCGTTTGGATCGGCTGACGTCGGAGGTAATGGCCTGGCACTTAGTTTGGCTCATATTTCTATCATAACTTCTAATTCCTCGTATGTAAATGATGCGCTAGAGACACTTTCGACAAATAAGCTTTTCGCAGAAATTACTGCGGCTTCCTATAATCCACCGAAGTGCGGTGCTCGATGTGGAATGAAATGAAATCTAGTTCCCTTACTGCCGTGTATCCTTGCAATAGTGGTTTTGGCCAGGTTAGTAGAACGGTTATTTTTAAGACCCGACGTTTATGCATAATATATCGGGCTTGGTAACCATGTCAGTTTCAATATTTGATTGTCAGATTGGAATCATTATGGGGACCCAAGTTGACCCCTTGATCTTCTGCTGCAATTGCACGAAATGGCGCACCATTTTCGTTGCCAAAGCTTCCATCAAGTAGTATCTTTGTGAGTTGTTGTTGTCCTTCAATGCCGGTAGTAAGATCTTCAGCAACAGTCGTCGACATATAAGTCATGATTCTGAATCCCAGGAGCAATGTTGAGGCGTATTAAATCGCTTATTGTTGCATGCATTTTGTTCCTCAGTAAGGCGCATGTATCGATACGTAGGTTACAGTGTTTAAAGCAAAATACTGCTGGTCATCTTTCGAATTTTTTCTACCCATGATAGTGAGTTGTTGTTGTCCTTCAATGGCGGTAGTAATACTGTCAGCAACAATTAAATAGTCGTCAGCATAAAAGTCAATAATTATGATTCTGGATGCCAGAGCTAATATTGCTGGTATTTTGTTGCTTAATAAGGCGCAGATATCGTCCCGTAGGTTACAGTATTTAATGTGAATTTTTCAAGAGAATAACAGTGATTAGTTGCGGCTTGTCTGGATTCACTTAAAAGTGAACTGCTTTCTGCAAAGTTAATTTTCACTATTAATCTGCCGGTATCGCCCCGGAAGGTATTTGATAAGAAATGGGTTTCACAGGTCTTTTCCGCCTGGGTCTAAATCTTCCAGCTCCTAAAATTATTCAATATTTTGTTTTTAGGTGGAATCTTCGACGATGCTCCTGACTCATGTTACTGAATTTTCGAGATTAGATACTTTGCAAGCTCAAAAACAATGCTTTGTAAGGAGGGCAGTCTAACTGCTCTGTCCCGCGTAGCATGTTAATTGTACCTGGATGGTTTAATTGTGAACTGAGAAGGGAAGAGACCATTTGGAAATGTCCAGTTCATGTATCGGTTGCTGATAGACAAAGAACGGTAATACAAAGGCTTCAATGGATGTTGAATAGTTATACGACTGTTGGATTCTCTTCTTCCATGCCCGATCCATTCAATTTGTTGGTGAAGAAATGATTTTGACCCGTGCTATACTGAGCAGAACAAACCCCTGGTGATTATGAATTGCTGGTAGCGTCTATTGTTGTTGTAATCTGTTGCAGGTCGCCGCAAGATTAATAGGTTGTTGCATAATATACACATTTCGCCTGTAGTAAAAATCAGCCTTTTGTAATATGTCCATGTGTCATGTAGATGATGCAAAGTTTGTTTAATTTCGTAAATTGTAGATGTTTGTCAACTGGAAGCCTTTTTTTTATATAAGCTTTATTTGAATTATTGAATCTGCTCCAAAGGAGCCTAACAATAAGTATACGAATCTTAAGTATAATTCAATAATGAATCCTAGTACGGATTTCTAGTAATGTGGATCTCTGCTAATTGGCAGGAATTTTAATTAATTTGGTCAAAATAGTATATAACTGGTATGGATCACATGTCTGAGAATTTTAAACCTGGTTTGGCTTAAACCTCGTGATAAAGGTCCAGAGGACCCTTACAGTCATTTACAGAGTGTTCACGATATTATGTAGAGTGAAGAACTCTAGTTATGTATGTATAACGGATAACTCTAGAATAGCAGAGTGGACGACGTAATTTGGGTTTTGTAGGTTTTTCGCGTTGACTGTTTTAAGGATCACGTATGAGAGCATCTAAGCCACGTGACGTAGAATAAAGGATTCTACACAGTCATTTTTGAGTGTTCGTCCGCGATTGATATTAACTGTTTTAAAGATCACTTATAAACGCGTTTAAGCCACGTGACGTAGAAAAAAGGATTCTACACAGTCTTTCGGGCGCGTGTGTTTGCGATTACTGTTACGGATGAAGATTAGAAAACACGGCGTTCGTTTCTCCGAAGTCTTAAAGAGCTGGGACTGCACAATAATTGTCTAGCAAGTATATTATCATGACGTTCGAGCTTCTCTTTGTGATTTATATTGATTTTTTGAATTGCCTCTTTAACGAGAGGTATTTTCAAGTCTCGGTGGATATTTTCATTCCTCATATACCAAGGGGCACCGGTAATAAGCCGCAATGTCTTCGATTGGACTCTTTGGATTTTGTCGAGATTGCTCGAGCTTGCTTTGCCCCATAGCTGGGCACCGTATAACCAGATATGTTTGATTGCACTGTTGTATAGCAGGACCTTATATTCAAGGCTTAGTTTTGAGTTCGCGTTTAGGAGCCAGTGAAGTTGATGGACCTTAAGTTTTAGTTGAGTTTTCTTGGCTTCGATATGACTTCTCCAGGTGAGTCGGCGATCCAGGTGGATTCCAAGGTATGAAACATCATCAGATTGAGAAAAAGGGATATTGTTTAATTTCAATGTCGGACAAGTGCTAAAATTCAGTGTGAAAGTTACCTGTGTACATTTAGCCTCATTGACTTTTATTCTCCAGTCAGAGAGCCAAGATTCTACTCGTCTGAGATGTACACCTAGATTCATAGATGCAATATACTGCTTTTTATGTGTGGCCATTATAGCGGTATCATCGGCAAAAGTGGATGTTAGCACGTTTGGGCTGGTAGGAATATCTGCGGTTAACAGAATGTAAAGGATTGGCCCCATGACGCTTCCCTGGGGAACACCTGCTAGTATTTCGCGGTCATCGGTGACGTGTTGTCCACATTTGACTCTGAATCTGCGGTTTTCTAAATAAGACTCAAGAATTCGATGCGTATTTGCCAAAGTATTTGCAAATTTTGTAGTTCAAGCCAAAGTGCCAGACTTTGTCAAATGCTTGAGCAACATCCAGGAATACTGCGCAGCAATATTCTCGCCGTTCAAATGATTTTTCAATTGCTTGGGTCAGACGGTTTACTTGTTCGATAGTGCTGTGACCTTCGCGAAAACCAAACTGATGGTCTGGTATTATGTTATTTGACACGATAAAAGAACTTTTTCAAATAGTTTGGATAAGCAGGGAAGCAAACTGATCGGCCTGTACGAGGAAGGTATTGATTTGTCCTTTCCTGACTTTAAAATCATTTGAATCAGAGAAATTTTCCACACTTTAGGAAAGTAACCAGGTCTCAAAATAGAGTTAAATAATTTTGCCAGGAACTTCACAGCAATATAGGGAAGTTCCAAGATCATTTTAGGCGTGATAAGATCATATCCAGGTGCTTTACCTGGATTCACG
The DNA here is from genome assembly GCA_963513945.1 of Hydrotaea diabolus. Taxonomy (NCBI): domain Eukaryota; kingdom Metazoa; phylum Arthropoda; class Insecta; order Diptera; family Muscidae; genus Hydrotaea; species Hydrotaea diabolus. Next base: position 99,945,273 of record OY740716.1, on the reverse strand, counting down.
GTTTCTTTAATGACATTCAGAACTTCATTTGCGTTAGTAAACAATGGAATTACGGCAGACATTTTATCATCAGGTGGAAGGATGTCGCTACTTGCAGGATAATCGAACATTGGCCTTATCCTCTTCTGATATTGCCCACTTGCCATTTTCGGTGGGCAAACTAGTATTTCTTAATGATTTCCATAATGAGAATTTGGTTGAAGCAGTCGGAGTTAAACTTGCAATGAAACTAGCCTGCTGTCTACTGTCTTCTTTTCTAAGTGCGCTTTGCAACCTTTTAGTAGCTTCAGTCAGTCTTAGTCGTGCCGCTGGTGACCTATTTCGCTGCCATTCGCGACGGAACCTCCTTTTTTCACTTACAAGGTGCTCTCTTTCCCGGTTAGTGTAAGAATTCAAACTATTTGTCGCTTTTATTTGTCTGTGTGTAGCGTGAATGGCCGCCTGTTCCAGGATTACGTTCAAGTTGGATACGTTGTTATCGATCTCATCCGCGTTAGAAATCAGATGATTCGAATCTAAATGACTACTAATGTACTTCCTGTATTTTAACCAGTTAGTTGTGTATGAAGTAAGCCTTAGTGGGTCATCTACAAGTACTGTCTTCCCGTGAAGAAGAAATATAACTGGCGAGTGGTCTGACGATAAGTCAGTACAGGTACTAGCAGATAAGTAAGATTTACTAACTCCTCTTATTATACCGAAGTCTATCAAGTCAGGCTTTTTGTTAATATCAGAAGGCCAATATGGAGGTTGACTGGGAGATATAAAGTCCAATTTATTTTGGCGTCGCATTAGACATTTATACAGCTGGTTTCCCCTAGGGTTTGCTAAACGGGATCCCCAGTGCGTATGTTTGGCATTGTAGTCACCAGCAGCAATAAAGTTGTGTCCGAGACCATTGAAGAAGTTCAGAAGTATATCTTCTGATATCGCGAACCGCGGGGGGAAATATATTGCTGAAATGGTAAGAAAACTACCTTGAATCTGGATACGAATTGTTGTCGCTTGAAGGTAGTTTTGTGAGACTCCTTCAGCGACTTCATGCTTCATTCGTTTACGTATTAGGATACCAGTGCCCCCATGAGCCTTACCGTCGGGGTGGTAAGTACCATAAAATCTAAAATTAGGTATCTGAAAATTGTATTTGTCTGTGAGATGAGTTTCTGATAGTAGCATTATATCAATATTCTGCCGATCTAGGTACTCGGTCAGTTCGTGTCTATGTTGGTTCACACCGTTTGCGTTCCATGTACATGTCTTAAGAGGGCCTATTTTTTGGTAAGTAGAGTTTGAATTAACTGATTCTGGTTTCGCATGAATTCTTGCATCATTGATTGCATAGTTGACATGAACATGTTTATACTCTGTACCACTTGTTGAATCATTGATTCAGAGTTACCATGTTGTTGCACTGGGGCATTAGGTGTATGCGCCCTTAGAACATTCGCGTATGTTATACCGTTTCCGTTGCTAGAGTAAACTGGAGTCTGTTGGATGTCGATTATAGGATTCGGCGCGTTTCGGTTAGAAATGAGTTTACGCTTCTCTTCTAGTCTATGCTTAAGTTCTTTGTAAACCCTACAACCTCTGTAATTTGCGGTATGTTGTTCCCCGCAATTACTGCACTTTTTCTGTTCCTGCGATTTAACTTTGCAGACGGACGATTGGTGTAGATCACCACATACAACACAAACGGTTGGCAAAGTGCAGTATGATTTTGTGTGTCCATACTCTTGACAATTTTGGCATTGAACGGGACCATTTCTTTTGTGGGGTTCTTCGACCTTAATTCTTCTATATATCAAATATTGAAGTTTGTATATAGGATGAACTTCATTTTTCTTTAGTTTCTCTTTCTTTATTGGCACTATGTGAAAGCCACCACTACCAACAACTTGGGCAATGATATTTACTAGCTCATTTGAGCTACTCTCACGTAGGTATATTGGGGGCGGCCTTGGAGTTGCGGCATTTGCCGAGGAAGAAGATTGAGGTTCTTCTTCGCTCAGCAATGCAAACCGGTTCTTACCCGTGACAGACGTTGTTGGTTCTTCACCGTTCACAGTTTTGCAACTTTTTTTGTTAGAGTTGCCTTTGGCTGGGCTGGATTTACGCTTTATAGTAATGTAGCGATCCATGCCTGTCTGTACCGTCTTTAATGGTTTGTCGTTGTTTTCGTGTGTTATTTCCGTGTTCGCTGTGTTTCCACCTTCTTTGTTATTACTGTTGTTGCTAGCACTGCCTGGTGAGAGAGTTTGTCTTAGTGGCGCTACCTCTCTCATTCCATTGTTTACATCTGCATTTTTCGCGAAGTATGCATTCCACGAACTTACACTGCAGAAAGAGTGTCTGCGTTGTTCCAACTCTTGAGTGAGACGATGGCTCATCAAGCTGTGGGTTTGTTTAGCTGTGTGTGTGCCTTTTTTAATTTTGGTTGTTTTGTTACACTTATTCTTACACAACTGGGTTTGTTGTTCAACTTAAAATTTTATTTTGTCAAAAAACTGTTTGAATTTCTTACAAGTTAATACTTATAATGAATTCAAACAATTTTAGATAATTATTTTCCCGACAATTAAGTTTTTTTGCACTTTCCCTGCTTATTTTATTTTATTAGAATTAATTTCCGAGAGGAGTTCTTTTAACGACCGTTCTCTTCGAGCGCGGAGAGCGAAGCCTTTTAAACTCTTAATACGTACAGGAGATGTGACATTTCGTTGCAAGCATTGCATTTGTTCTCCTTTGTATTTGATATAAGGGCTGGGGTGCATGTTCTTGAGTTAAACTGTGTGTCCCTGTAGCCAACTGTCTCCAATGACTGGAATTTTGTCTCAAAAAATGTATGGAAACTGTTGAGCGGTGGCTATTCTCGTGGATTTTCAATAGATTGTTCGTACTGGATATGAGTTGCCTTATCCAGTTTCTGTAAGAATATATGAAGATCTTTGGATCCCGTGATGATCTATTTCCAAGTGCAGGCAATTTGTTTGGGTTTGGGGATGGTTTTGTTGACATCTACAATTGATTGTCTCTGTAGTTTCGAGGTATCTTCCTTCGGTATTGCCTTAATTAATTTGAAGGCTTGTTCGATGAGATCTATGCTTTTGTTGTATTTTCACCCATTGAGATCATTACCAAAGTATAGATAATGGATTCAGGATGTCTCCTAATTGCGTTGTCTTGACGCTCCGGGGCCAGCCGTAGGTTCGTCAAGTCTTTAGAGCACTTATGGTAGAAGTAAAGTGTCCTTCGATCTAATGGAGCATTCTTCAAGCTGGCGATCGCCTTTTGGAGTTCGATAGCATTTTGGTCTTGTTGTAAAATGAACTCGTCCAACGTGAGTTTGTGGTGTTGAGTTGCTGAGTGTTGAGGTTACAGGAGCTGCTTTTGTTATATTTCGTGATCAGTTATGACTACGGGGACACCAATTTAGGGTGTTGACAAACAAGTGATAACAGGCAGCTTTATTGTATTTTGTTTATATTTAAACAATGTTTACCATAAATCTACCTAAATATTTTGCACACTATGTGAATAAATGTGACGTCAGCAATATATTTGGTAGTGTAATTGGCCACTAAATTTATGCTTACCAGATCAATTATCAAGTTCTGCATAAGCCGTCAACAAACCTATGTAATGTGAGACGTTGTGATTGTCTGGTTCTTTAGTTTGGTTATTGACATGTTGTATAGCTACGTCATGGTCACCACATTCATTTAGAATGTGCAAACTATGCTTATTGTAAGTAATCATAAACAGTATTATACTTACTTAATATACAACAAACTTTGTCTTTCTGGCTTAAAATTCGCTTTAGCCGCGCATCTCTGCGTACGGTCAACGAATTCGTTTATATATCCGTAAGTTTGGTGAGGCGCAAACAATGTTGAATGTGAACCACACCTAAACGGCATGTTTTATTTTGATATTTCTCAATTTAAGACTAACTCAATTTGAACCATGGAAATATACACAAGCGAGCAACGCGTTCAAGTTATTCAGGCTTATTATGAAAATGAAAAACCAATTTTAGAAGAATATCATCTTCAGTGATGAGGCACATTTTCACCTCAGTGGTTTCGTCAATAAGCAGAATTGCTGCATTTGGGCGAATGATAATCCTAGAGTAATTGTCGAAGAACAATGTACCCACAAAGAGTGGTGGTTTATGGGCTGGCGGCATCTTCGGGCCGTATTTTTTCCAAATTGAGGCCGGTCATGCAGTTACTGTGAATGGTCTTCACTATCGTGAGATGATAACGAACTTTTTATGGCCTGAATTGGAAGATTAGATGTGGACGATATTTGGTTTTGATAGGACGGTGCCACTTGCCACACAGCTAACGAAACAATGGCTCTTTTGCACGACAATTTCAATGGCGGTGTTATCTTACGCCGTGACGATGTTGATGATGTTTGCCGCCAAGATCATGTAATTTGACACCGTTGGACTGCTTTCTTTGGGGTTATTTGAAGGAAATGCTGTACTTCGATAAGGCAGTAACAATTCAAGAGCTAAAGGATGGGATAATTCGGCACATGAACGGCATAGAACCTCAATTACGAGGGCGGTTCGGAAAGTTCTTAGCCTATCAATGAAAGAGAATAGTTAGTTTTTCAAAAATATTTTTATTTTTCAATACAATCTCCTGAAACTTCAATACACTTAGTTCAACGCTTATCTAGCAATTCTATCCCTTGATGAAAATAGTTTTCCTGAAGGTCTTCAAAATAGTGGTTTACAACTGTAATTGCATCTTCATTTGAGGTAAAACGCTTGCCAGCAAGGATTTTTTTTTGATTTGGGAACAGGTAAAAGTCACTGGGAGCTAAATCAGGAGAATAAGGTGGGTGGTCAAGCAACTCGTACTTTAATTCGTTGATTTTAGTCATTGTTAAAACACATCTGGTCCTACAAATGATTCAATGCCTTTTAAGATTACCGCGATACCCTTACTACTCTTAAGACGATACGTGTAAAAAATTTTATTTCTATCGTTAAAATAACTAGAAATAGCGCGAAAGCCGTTTTCGGTGTATGCCTGAATTTTTGTCTCGTTAATGTTCCCTTTCTTTATTGGCACTATGTGAAAGCCACCACTAGCAACAACTTGGGCAATGATATTTACTAGCTCATTTGAGCTACTCTCACGTAGGTATATTGGGGGCGGCCTTGGAGTTGCGGCATTTGCCGAGGAAGAAGATTGAGGTTCTTCTTCGCTCAGCAATGCAAACCGGTAATTACCCGTGACGGACGTTGTTGGTTCTTCACCGTTCACAGTTTTGCAACTTTTTTTGTTAGAGTTGCCTTTGGCTGGGCTGGATTTACGCTTTATAGTAATGTAGCGATCCATGCCTGTCTGTACCGCCTTTAATGGTTTGTCGTTGTTTTCGTGTGTTATTTCCGTGTTCACTGTGTTTCCACCTTCTTTGTTATTACTGTTGTTGCTAGCACTGCCTGGTGAGAGAGTTTGTCTTAGTGGCGCTACCTCTCTCATTCCATTGTTTACATCTGCATTTTTCGCGAAGTATGCATTCCGCGAACTTACACTGCAGAAAGAGTGTCTGCGTTGTTCCAACTCTTGAGTGAGACGATGGCTCATCAAGCTGTGGGTTTGTTTAGCTGTGTGTGTGCCTTTTTTAATTTTGGTTGTTTTGTTACACTTATTCTTACACAACTGGGTTTGTTGTTCAACTTAAAATTTTATTTTGTCAAAAAACTGATTGAATTTCTTACAAGTTAATACTTATAATGAATTCAAACAATTTTAGATAATTATTTTCCCGACAATTAAGTTTTTTTGCACTTTCCCTGCTTATTTTATTTTATTAGAATTAATTTCCGAGAGGAGTTCTTTTAACGACCGCTCTCTTCGAGCGCGGAGAGCGAAGCCTTTTAAACTCTTGATACGTACAGGAGATGTGATATTTCGTTGCAAGCATTGCATTTGTTCTCCTTTGTATTTGATATAAGGGCTGGGGTGCATGTTCTTGAGTTAAACTGTGTGTCCCTGTAGCCAACTGTCTCCAATGACTGGAATTTTGTCTCAAAAAATGTATGGAAACTGTTGAGCGGTGGCTATTCTCGTGGATTTTCAATAGATTGTTCGTACTGGATATGAGTTGCCTTATCCAGTTTCTGTAAGAATATATGAAGAACTTTGGATCCCGTGATGATGAATCTATTTCCAAGTGCAGGCAATTTGTTTGGGTTTGGGGATGGTTTTGTTGACATCTACAATTGATTGTCTCTGTAGTTTCGAGGTATCTTCCTTCGGTATTGCCTTAATTAATTTGAAGGCTTGTTCGATGAGATCTATGCTTTTGTTGTATTTTCACCCATTGAGATCATTACCAAAGTATAGATAATGGATTCAGGATGTCTCCTAATTGCGTTGTCTTGACGCTCCGGGGCCAGCCGTAGGTTCGTCAAGTCTTTAGAGCACTTATGGTAGAAGTAAAGTGTCCTTCGATCTAATGGAGCATTCTTCAAGCTGGCGATCGCCTTTTGGAGTTCGATAGCATTTTGGTCTTGTTGTAAAATGAACTCGTCCAACGTGAGTTTGTGGTGTTGAGTTGCTGAGTGTTGAGGTTGCAGGAGCTGCTTTTGTTATATTTCGTGATCAGTTATGACTACGGGGACACCAATTTAGGGTGTTGACAAACAAGTGATAACAGGCAGCTTTATTGTATTTTGTTTATATTTAAACAATGTTTACCATAAATCTACCTAAATATTTTGCACACTATGTGAATAAATGTGACGTCAGCAATATATTTGGTAGTGTAATTGGCCACTAAATTTATGCTTACCAGATCAATTATCAAGTTCTGCATAAGCCGTCAACAAACCTATGTAATGTGAGACGTTGTGATTGTCTGGTTCTTTAGTTTGGTTATTGACCTGTTGTATAGCTACGTCATGGTCACCACATTCATTTAGAATGTGCAAACTATGCTTATTGTAAGTAATCATAAACAGTATTATACTTACTTAATATACAACAAACTTTGTCTTTCTGGCTTAAAATTCGCTTTAGCCGCGCATCTCTGCGTACGGTCAACGAATTCGTTTATATATCCGTAAGTTTGGTGAGGCGCAAACAATGTTGAATGTGAACCACACCTAAACGGCATGTTTTATTTTGATATTTCTCAATTTAAGACTAACTCAATTTGAACCATGGAAAGATACACAAGCGAGCAACGCGTTCAAGTTATTCAGGCTTATTATGAAAATGAAAAACCAATTTTAGAAGAATATCATCTTCAGTGATGAGGCACATTTTCACCTCAGTGGTTTCGTCAATAAGCAGAATTGCTGCATTTGGGCGAATGATAATCCTAGAGTAATTGTCGAAGAACAATGTACCCACAAAGAGTGGTGGTTTATGGGCTGGCGGCATCTTCGGGCCGTATTTTTTCCAAATTGAGGCCGGTCAGGCAGTTACTGTGAATGATGTTCACTATCGTGAGATGATAACGAACTTTTTATGGCCTGAATTGGAAGATTAGATGTGGACGATATTTGGTTTTGATAGGACGGTGCCACTTGCCACATAGCTAACGAAACAATGGCTCTTTTGCACGACAATTTCAATAGCGGTGTTACCTCACGCCGTGACGATGTTGATGATGTTTGCCGCCAAGATCATGTAATTTGACACCGTTGGACTTCTTTCTTTGGGGTTATTTGAAGGAAATGGTGTACTTCGATAAGGCAGTAACAATTCAAGAGCTAAAGGATGAGATAATTCGGCACATGAACGGCATAGAACCTCAATTACGACGGCGGTTCGGAAAGTTCTTAGCCTATCAATGAAAGAGAATAGTTAGTTTTTCAAAAATATTTTTATTTTTCAATACAATCTCCTGAAACTTCAATACACTTAGTTCAACGCTTATCTAGCAATTCTATCCCTTGATGAAAATAGTTTTCCTCAAGGTCTTCAAAATAGTGGTTTACAACTGTAATTGCATCTTCATTTGAGGTAAAACGCTTGCCAGCAAGGAATTTTTTTAGATTTGGGAACAGGTAAAAGTCACTGGGAGCTAAATCAGGAGAATAAGGTGGGTGGTCAAGCAACTCGTACTTTAATTCGTTGATTTTAGCCGTTGTTAAAACACTCTTGTGCGCTGGTGCGTTGTCTTGATGAAAAAATATTTTTTTGTGTTGTAAGCCAGGACGTTTTTCTCGAATTTGTACATTTAATTGATCTAAGAGGTTGCAATAGTACTCTGAATTTATTGTTTTACCCTTTTGCAGATAGTCAATCAATAAAATACCTTTGAAGTACAAAAAACCGTTGCCATAACCTTACCAGCCGATTGAATTGTTTTTGCCTTCTTTGGGGCACTTCGTCCAGCTTCAGTCCATTGTTTGGATTGTTCTTTTGTCTCTGGAGTATAGTGGTGGATCCAAGTCTCATCAACAGTTATAAAACGACGCTTAAAATCCATTTTATTTCGCTGAAAACGATCCAAACAAGCTTGAGAAATGTTCGTTCTTATGCGTTTTTGGTCGACTGTTAACAAGTGCGGAACCACATCTTGCAGAGGCTTTTTCATCTGTAGTTCTTCATGCAAAATTAAATGGACTCGATCATTTGAGATGCCCATGATATTAGCTATTTCATGCACTTTTATTCGTCGATCATTTAATACCATATCATGCACTTTGGCTACGATTTCTGTTGTTGTTGCTGTTTTTGGACGTCCACTACGTGGTTCATCAGCAACCCAATTTTTTACTGTTGCATATGAAGGAGCACTTTCACCTAACACATTCACCATATCATTTTGAATTTCTTGTCCCGATAAACCTTTTTTATGTAAATATTTAATGACACCACGCATTTCTAATTTTTCCATTGTAAAAAAATCGCGGATGCGTCTTTTGTGAACGCCTGTTTCTATATGAAGGAGTTGCCAGATCTAAACAAAATTTAACATGTGTTCATAACAGAGATGGAAGTTTCCAAAACATTTAACTTTTTTCTGTTTATACCGCGCTTTTTGTGCTAGGCTAAGAAGTTTCCGAACCGCCCTCGTATGCCTCAGCGTCATCGAAAATTTGGTCGCGGCAGTCATCTGGCCGATATTATTTTCATAATAAAACGAAATGACAATAATTTCCTAAATAATTTGTGTTTTATTCAAAATCAACATCGGTCCCTAAAATTTTACCTTGCGTTATTTAGTTTTTGTTTTGTTAATTTCTGTAGTCCCCTGCCACTGTACAGGTCCAAATGTCATAAACAAATTTATCTTCATTTATGTTGTGAATTTGATTCAAATCGTACCATACATACAAATATTTAATATATAGTACTAATAACTGCCGAAAATATTTGAGCTATACGCAACTTAACACTAGCTGATTCGATTTAACGATGTCTGTTCGTCGACCTAAATGAAAATTGGCAAAAGAATGTTCTTTGGATCAAGGAGGGCGTTATTGAAATGCTCCCACTTCATCCGTTTTTTATGCTTTTAGCTCTAGAAGCCGTATATTACATCCACTAATAATAAAGTTTGCCACACGTTAGTTTCTTGAACTAAGGAAGGACTTTATTTACATTTAACCTAAAACGCTTTAGATTTGGGTCCCAAATATATTTTCTTTTAATTTTTTGTTTATAGATCTAGAAGCAACATTAAACATCATATCATGATAAAATTTAGCACGAGTAGGTTTTTGGGCCAAAAAAGCGCGGTATAGCCTAAAAAGACGACAGCATTAATGTTTATTAAGAGACTTAATGCAAATTAACTTCTCCCAAACTGCATTTTGGTACTACAATCTAGCAACAGTGTCACAATTTATCAAAAATACTTAAAAATACAGCTGTAATTAAATCAGATGTTAAGTTGTTTATGGTTGATAGCATGTATGATACATGTGGTTAGCGAATTGGAACAAAAAAAATTATGCCGGAGAGGTAAATGTGTATACCCTACAGGGTAGGGTATTATGGTATAATGCTGATCTTTTCAAACCCAAAATACAAGGAGATAGACCAGAATCGATTCTGAACCACTATCTGATTCCATTGAGCGAACCCTATATAAATTGGTCAATGTAGGGTCAAAGTAAGGGCTTTATACTTTCAGCTCAGAATCCGCAGCTGTAAAAGCCACATATTACATCCAACTCTGCCCAAATTCTGTACAGAATGTCCCGAGTCACTAAAAGTCAATGTTTGGGGATAGCACAAAGGTTTTTACAGACTCGTGTCCTGAAGGTATAACTATTGCAAGGTACGTTGGATCATATCGCCCAATGTACCATGCACCCATGCAAAGGTCTCTCCAGATTTGAAGCCCTGCCATTTCACTACCAATCATTGTAACATTGGAAAATATCGGTTCACATTTTCATGTAGCCCCCATATATATTAGTATGTAAATGCCGAGGCCCAGTCTACAAGTTCTATATTATATCCGATCTTACTCAAATTTAGAATAGGACATTATGAGCGACTTAAACCAAACCTACCGAAGCTCGACCATATTGGTATATCTTTTGAAATAGCCCTGCCGCCTTTTATGTGCTTTCTTTTTCAATTCTATTCAAAGAATTTTTTGTTGGTTTAAGCATTTATTCAAGCAATTGGAATAATACTTAGTACGTTAAAAATAAACTATTCAATTGATCAAAATTCGGGATACGAAAAAATGTATCTAATGAGTTGTGCGGCTAACATGGTACTTTTCCAAGTCAAAAAGTATCCATATGTACCAAAGTATCGACTTTATCATCCCTGGTAGGTAGCTGCTAATCGTTATTTCTTTCTTTTATCCATTTTATATCAAATATAAATGGCAACAAATAATAGTCGAAAAACAGTTGTTTACAATTAAACAGCTGTTTATTAACTGCAGTTACATAAATGCAGATACTGTCGTCTGTCACTATAAAATTTTAATTTGCATCAGTGGATTTTTAATGCACATTAATGCTGTCGTCTGTCAAGGCTATTATTGACATTGAATAAAATCAGTACAGATTTATATATTGCTCCCATACATATATCTTTATCCGATATTAAATCTTAAGCTCAGGAAACTACAGATAACATCCAATCTCGTTAAAATTTGGAACTGAAGGAAATCGGTTCAGACTAGCAGCCACAATTTACATCCAATCTTGAATTTAGAAAAAAGAGCAGAAAAGTTTTGTGGCCCAAAGAAGGACGCTTTTGAAGAAAATTGGTTCAGATTTTGATGAAGCCCCCATACATACATATATTCTCAGTAAATTTAATGTCTTAAGCTCTTAAAGCCACATATTACAACAATTGATACAATTTGTCACGTGTTAGTTTATGAACTAAGAAAATACGATATTGAAATTAAAGAAACCCGTTTCAGATTTAGATATTTTTCACGACATCGTTTTATTAATTTCTTGTCATTTAAACTCAATCACAATTACACCTAGATCCTTAATATAGCAAACATGTTACTACCTTTCTTTTTGTACAAGTCAAACTCGTACAACATATTCTCGTATTTTATCCATTTATTGTACTTTCTTAATACAATCCTAAGATGCAAGCCCTTTTAGGCAACTATACACTCTTAAATTAATTCAAATAAAATAAACAAGAGTAGCGCAAAAGGACAATTCATTGCCGGAACAACGCAGACAATCTTTCTGCAGTACGTACAAGCTTTCTGCAGAAACAATGGAATGATAGAGGAACATCACAAAACAAAAATCTATCTTACGAAAACAACGAACAAAAAATTAAAAGCGGTGCAGACAGGCAGTTAAGCGTAAATTCAGTCCTGCCAACACCAACAAAAAAAGGTTGCAAAATTGTGAATGGTAAAGAACCACCCACAGGTAACAACCGCCACAGGTACCAACCGGTTTGCATTGCTAAGCAAAGAAGAACGTCAATCTTCCACCTCGGCAAATGTCGTAACTCTATGCTGCCCCCAATATACTTTTTAGCGACTTAAATACTGTTACACACGTTTTATGCTGTAAAATAAAAAGTACTGAATGTTTTTGTACCAAATATTTTTTAATATACTTATACATAATTGAGCTGGTAAATATCATTGCCCAGCGAGTTGGTGGTGGTGCGTTTCACATAGTACCAATAAAGAAAGGGAACATAAACGAAAAAAAGTTCAGGCATTATTTTTTCTAGTTATTTTTACGATAGAAATAAAAGTTTTTACACGTAATCCTAAAAGGCATTGAATTATTTGTAGGAACAGATGAGGTCAAAAGAGCACTGGAAAAAGAGAATTTTAACACGCACTCCGTGTTAAACATTCTTAAAATAAAAAGGTTCCTTTACATATTTTCAAGGTCAAACTTTAACCCGACTCGCGAAAACTAAAGAAAAATTAAGTTCTTCCCATATTCAGACTTCTCTATTAGCTATTTAGAAGAATTACGGCTGAAGAACTCCTTAAAAGAAATGGCCCCGTCCAATGCCAAAATTGTCAGGATATGTAAACACAAAATCGTCCTGCACTTTGCTTACCATTTGTGTTATATGTGGTGAACTACATCAATTGCCGTCTGCAAAGCAGAAACAGAAAAAGTGTAGCAATTGCGGCGAACAACATACCGCAAACTACAGAGAATGTAGGTTTTACAAAGATCTTAAGCAGAAACTAGAAGGGAAACGTAAATTCATTTCTAACCGGAATGCGCCGAATCCTATAATAGACATTCTACATACAGACCCCAGTTTACTCTAAGGATGGGAACGATCTTTTAAGCGGTATAACATACGCCAATTTTCTAAGAACTTAGACACCTTATGCCCCGGGCAACAATTTGGTAACGCTGAATCAATGATTGAACAGCTTGCACTGGATACAAACTACATAGATCGTCAGATAATTGATATAATGTTACTATCGTAAACCCTAAGGCTTACTTCATCAACAACTTTACAGTAATTGTGGACGACCCCTTAAGGCTTACTTCATCCACAACTAAATGTTTAAAATACAGGAAGTACATAAGCTGTTATTTATATTTGAATCATCTAAAATCCAACGCGAAAGAGGCTGATAACAGCGTCAGCATGCTAGTTTCATTGCAACCGATACCATCTAGCACAGGTATTTCACACAAATCGCACAAGTAGCGACTTTTTCTACAAGATAAAACGGTTTCTGCCGCAATTCCATTGTTTACAGACGCAGAAAAGTTCTTCATGTCATTAAAGAAACCGTGAATTCAGGTTAAGCACCTAAAATTATATCGAAACTTTCCTGTACTGCTGGGAAGTTCCTGGCAAAATTATTTAACTAAAGAGAGACATATATACTTTCCTAAAGCGCGAAAAATTTCTCTGTTTCAACTGATTTAAAACCTAAGAAAGGAAAAATCAATACCTTCCTTATACAAGCCGATCGGTTTGCTTTCCAGCTTATCCTAACTAGTTCTCTTATAATCTAATAATAATAAATCTAATAATCTTATAAAACCGTTCCTCATGTCAAATAACATAATACATAATAGAGTCAGATGTGGGAAACACGTCACCAATGATTCGGAAATACAAGCCCAAGGATAGTGTCATGATGCCTATCCTTTACCTTTTTTACCACAGATATCCCTACCAGTCCAAACGTACTTACACATTCTTTTGCCGACAATACCAGTTTAATAAAAAAGCAGGATATGGCATCTATGAATCTAGGTGGTCATCTCAGACGAGTAGAATATTGCTCTCTGACTAAAGAATAAAACTCAATGATGCTGAATGCACACAGGTAACTTGAATTTTAGCATACGAGTATATATGACATTGAAACTAAACAATATTCATTTTTCTCAATCTGATAATTACATACCTACTGGTATCGAAAATCGACGACTCATCTGAAGAAGTCATATCGAAGCCAAGAAGACTAGAAGAAGATTACCGGTGCTCCGTGTTATATGAGAAACGAAAATATCCACCGAGACTTAAGAATACCTCTCGTCAAAGAGACAATTCAGAACACAAAGGTAAAGCACAAAAAGAGAAGCCCGAACGGCACGACGTACTATTAGACAATTATTGTGCAGTTCAAGCGCTTCAAGACTTTAGAGAAATAAACGCCAGGTTTCCTAATCTACATCTGTGTATCTACCGTTACAGCAATCGCGAATAAATGAGCCCGAAAGACCGTGTGGAATTCTTTATTCTACACCACGGGGATTAAGATAAACGTGGTTTAAATGCACTTATACGTGACCCTTAAAACAATAAAAATCCCCACAACACTGAAATTGTCTGGCCATAGAGGCTTCTTCCCCTTTTCACGAGGTTTAAATTTAACCTGGTTTAAATTGCTTAATCATGTGAACACCAAACGGCCAACAACATGTTTACATCAAACGTGGTTTAAAGCCTTTTACACTTGTTTCTTAAAGTATTAAACACAGAAAAAAAAACCTACAATACCTAATTTTCAATAATTCAGTCAACACCAAAAACCTACAATACCTAAATTATGGAAAGATTGTGTGATAACTAATATGTATACACTATTTGGAACAAATTTATCCAAATCCAGCCAACAATATGCAGAGAACCACATTACCAGAAATCCATACAAGGGTTCATTATTAAAATATACTTAGAAGGGACATAAATACTGTTACACACGTTTTATGCAGTAAAATAAAAATTACTGAATGTTTTTGGACCATATTTTTTTTTATATATTTATTGATGATATTGTATCCAAAAATAATCTACTTATTCAAAATGTCCGCCTTTTGCCTTTACACATGCCTTAAGTCGCACTGGCCAATCGTCAATAGCTGCACAAACCACGTCCATTGGAAAATTGGCCACAGCTCGAATCATAGCAGTCTTAAGAGATCCAATGTTGGGTATCTTTTGTTTGTGACAAACCTTGTCCTTTAAAACCGTCCACAATTTGTAATCCAATGGGTTCAAATCTGGACTGCCTGTGGGCCATTCTTCAGAGGATGCTTCCTTAGATGACCGCGCATACACTCTATCATTTTGCTTGTTAAACTTTTCCTGAACGGTAAAAATTTTTTCATCGGTGAACAAAATTTTTCTGTGCAAGTTATCAGCGTGCTTCTCCAAAAGACGACTGCATTTTTCAATCCTATTTCTTTAAAGCTGCGGTCAATAAATGTCCGGTACGTCGTTTGAAAGCCCCAAGTCTTTTTAATGATTCGACTCATGGACTTTTGCGTGATATTCATCTCACGGGCCATGATTTTCTGTTTTCGGAGCGGATTTCTGTGAATTCTCGAACGGCTTTGATGACATGCGGTGTTCGAACAAAGCGTGGGCGGCCCGGTCGGTGGCGGTCTTTTACATCTCCAGTCTCCTCAAACAGTTTTATGCATCGGCATAATGGCCGGAACGTTTTGAAAATAACGCTTTTTTCATTTCACACTTGAAAAGCGCTATTACAGCGATACGGTTCTCATTATCTGACCACTCCATGATGAAAGTTGAAGCAATTTTAAAATCCCGTTACAGACTAACGCTATTGAGGTTCGCTTTCAAAACCCATATTTCATTAACGGGGTATGTTCAGTTCTACTATTGAAATGGGTGTGTTCAATGTTGTAACAGTATTTATGTCCCTATTAAGTACTTAAGATTCGTATACTTATTGTAAGATTAAGAAGCAAATTCAACAATTCAAATAAATCTTATGTAAAAAAATACTTGTTAAATCGAAGTAAACTAAGAGCCCGTCCAGGGATCCCAAATCCTATTTTCTGATGGCTTTTCTGAACACTCAGAATGTGCAGGATATGATACACACCCGACTATAGCTTTTTTAATTGTTCATACCATGCACCACTTTGAGGAACACGGTACTATAATTTGGTTTCATGGCAAATGTTTATAGCTACCAAAATTATTTAAACTGAACCCACCTATAAGTGCACAGATCGACTCAGAATCACTAGCTCTCCTACACATATTTTAATCCCATTTTTATGTTTTTTTAGCTCTAGTTGCCAAGTTTATCCACTTTTAATGAAATTAATGGCATACGTTAGTTTTTTGGACCAAGGAGCTACGTTGTTGAAATTGATGAAAATTGTTCCAGATTTAGATATTGCTACCACGCACGTATGTTCCCCCAATTACATATTTTTAGTTCTAGGACCCACATATTGCATCCAACCTTGATGAAATTTAGCACTAGTTTGTTTTAAGGCCAAGCAAGGACATAGTTGTAATTTTAGAAAATCGGCGCAGATTTAGTTATAGCTTCCATTCATATATATTCATCCGGTTTTTTTTAAATTCTGGCATGCAATCTTGATGAAAGTGATCACCAGTACGGGTTTCAGCCAATTAAGGACATTCTTGTCCTTAATCGGACTTAGATTCATTATATGTTTATCCGATATTTCTGTTTTAAGCTCTAGAATCCACATCTTACATTCAATCTTGATAAAATTGGACATTCATTTTTTTTTTGGACCAAGAAATGTAACAAATAGGTCTCGACACAGAGAAAAAAACAGTTCAATTCATAATAATGATAAAAGACCGAATAAATGTAAACAAAACAAAACCATATTTAATAAGGATTGGTACGCCCTAATGTATAACGCAGGTTTGTGGACATGTACAACACACGCACTCTGTTCGTTTGCCTCTGTGGTTTTCAACGAAAGCCCATGCGAAACGGAATTGGTGGAAATGATATTGAGCTATGAAGATCGCTCTTCCCACAGTTCGAAGACTATACGCAAAGCGTTATTCTCATTAATCATAGTGAGACTCCTGTATAAGTTATTTGATTTGTAGCCGAAGTAATCGTTGCCAAAGACTGCTGAAGAAAAACATTGAAGGGTTTAGAAACAGCTGTACAGTCTGCCTAGCAAACGTAGCTAATACATTTCACCAATTTTTTAGTTGATTCTGAAAAAAAAACAACAAAAAGGTCTCTAACCAGAAGAAAAAAACCAAACTGCTTAAGTCATAATCCAATACATATATAGGTTTATCTGATTTTATGTCTTTAGCTCTAAAAGCCACATACTATATCCAATCTTGATGAAAAAACAATGCTACTGCTGAATAATAATGTGAGTCTTATTTAATTTGGTCAATACATTGTTCATTCTCAAACATAAAAGGAGGTATTTTTTTAGTCTCACAAAACTATAAGTACATTCAGGCGACAACAATTCGTATCCAGAGTCAAGCTGGTTTTCAGACAGGCAATATATTTCCCCTTGCGGTTCGCGATTTTAGAAGATATTCTTTTAATTGTTATCAATGACTACAATCCCAAACATACGCACCGGGAATCCAGTTCAGAAAACCAGCTGTATACATTTCTAATCGACGTTAAAATAAATTGGACTGTATATCGCCCAGTCTGCCAACATATTTGCCTTCTGATATTAACAAAAAGCCTGACTTGATAGAGTTCGGCGTAATAAGAGGAGTTAGTAAATCCAATTTATCTGCTAGTACATGTACGTCAGACCAGTTATATTGCTTCTTCACGAGAATACAGTACTTGTAGACGATACCCTAAGGCTTACTTCATCCACAACTTACTGGTTAAATTGCAGGAAGTACATAATCAGTCGTTTAGATTCGAATCATCTTTTTTTCAATGCGAAAAAGATTGATAACAGGGTATCCAACATGAATGTGCGGCCCTTCACGCTAACGTAGACAAAAGGACCGGATAAATAATTTGAATACTTACACTAACAAGGAAATAAAACGCCTTGTAAGAGAAAAAAGGAGGTTCCGTAGCGAATGACAGCGTAATAGGTCATCAACGTTCCGACTAAGACTGACTAACGCCACTTAAACGTTGCAAAGCTTACTTAGAAATGAAGTTGTCAGCACGCTAGTTTATGTCAGATAGCTTCAACCAAATTTTCATTAAAAACATTAAGAAATATTAGTATTCCCACAGACACGCAATTTCCCAAACGCAACGCAAATGGAGAGAAAAATAACATTTTTTTTCGCAAACTATCTAGCCCAGGTAGTTCGCCCAAATCCCGCAAATAGCGACCCTTTTCCACAAGATGAAAAGGTTTTTGCCGTAATTCCATTCTTTTCCATTTAATTTCTGCATGTCATTAAAGAAACCGTGCTTTCAGGTTAAGCACCTGGAGACGATCTGATTACGCATAAAATTATCTTGAAACTTTCCTATACTGCTGTGAAGTTCCTAGCAAAGCTTTTTAACTAAATCTTGAGACATAGTTACTTTCCTAAAGCGTGGGATATTTCTCTGATCCAAATGATTTTAAAACTAGTAAAGTACAAATTAGTATACCTTCCTTATACAAGTCGATCAATTTTCTTATCAAAAATAAAGCCGTCCCTCGTGTCAAATAACATAATACCAGATTATCAGTTTCGATTCCGGGAAGGTCACAGCACCATCCAACATAGAGGTTTTCGCCCCATTTCACGAGGTTTAAATTAAACCTTGTTTATGCTTAGACATGTGAACACTTAAAGGCCAA
This sequence comes from Hydrotaea diabolus, assembly GCA_963513945.1. Lineage (NCBI taxonomy): Eukaryota > Metazoa > Arthropoda > Insecta > Diptera > Muscidae > Hydrotaea > Hydrotaea diabolus. The sequence continues at coordinate 99,926,792 of OY740716.1, read as the reverse complement.
CAATATACAAATCGCGAATGTTTAATTCAAAAAGACTCTGTAGAATTCTTAACTCTACCTCACGATGTTTAAACCAAACGTGTATTAAATTCTTTTACACTTGATCCTTAAAACAGTCAATATAGTTGTATTTATCATTCACGGAATGGTGCTTGGAAAGGTCGAACGAAAGGAACACACATAGATAAGTGTTTTCTGTGCATTTTGCAAAAACGAGATGCACTAAAAAGGAATCTACTTAGTAGGGACATAAATTCTGTTACAAGATTGAACATACCCATTTCAATAGTAGAACTGAACGTTCCCCTTTTAATGTCATATGGGTTTTGAAAGCGAACCTCAATAGCGTTAGTCTGTAACGGGATTTTAAAATTGTTTCAACTTTCATCGTGGAGTGGTCAGATATTTAGAATCTTATCGCTGTAATAGCGCTTTTCAAGTGTGAAATGAAAAAAGCGATATTATTAAAACGCTCCGGCCACTGGGGATTAGCCGCATGTTCGTCTACCGATGCATAAAACTGTTTGAAGAGACTGGAGATGTAAAAGACCGCCAACGGACTGGTCGCCCACGCTCTGTTCGAACACCGCATGTCATCAAAGCCGTTAAATCAAGAATTCACAGAAATCCGCTCCGAAAACAGAAAATCATGGCACGTGAGACGAATCATTATAAAATACTTGGGACTTAGGGCTTTCAAACGACGTACCGAACATTTATTGACTGCAGCTTTAAAAAAATAGGATTGAAAAATGCAAACGTCTTTTGGTGAAGCACGCTGAAAACTTGCACAGAAAAATTTTGTTCACCGATGAAAACATTTTTACCGTTCAGGAAAAATTTAACAAGCAAAATGGTAGAGTGTATGCGCGGTCATCTAAGGAAGCATCTGAACTGATCCCAAGGGTGGAAAAGGGTCATCACTCAGCTTCAGTCATGGTTTGGTGGGGTGTCCCTTACGATGGGGTCATTGAGCTGCATTTCTGAGAACAGGGAGTCAAAACATCGGCCAAAGCTTACCAAGAAACCATTTTGGAAGCTGTTGTGAAGCCTCTTAACAGTCCCCTGTTCCAAAACCAGCCATGGACTTTCCAGCAGGACTCTGCGCCGGCCCATAGGGCTAAAACTTCCCAGGCCTGGCTTCGAAACAATTTGCCAGCGTTCATTTCCTCTGAAGAATGGGCCTCAGTCAGTCCAGATTTGAACCCATCGGATTTCGAATTGTGGACGGTTTTAGAGGACAAGGTTTGTCACAAAAGATACCCTAGCATTGAATCTCTTTAGACTGCTGTGGTTCGAGCTGTGGCCAATTTTTCAATGGACGAGTTTCGTACAACTTAAGGCGTGTGTAAAGGCAAAAGGATGACATTTCGAATAAGTAGATTCTTTTTGGAGATACTTACACTGCGAAAACCACGGTTTATGCGGTTTAAGGCCTGGTGGAATCATAGGTCCATGTTTTTTTTTCAAAAATTATGAACGCAACCGTGAATGGTTTTTGCTATACTTATGCCTATAGTCATGACATCGGACTTCTTGCTACCTGAAACTGAAGACAGCAATTTTGACGACATTTGGTTTCAACAGGACAGTGCCCCTTGCCATACAGCTACTCACACAGCGGATCAATTGTATGGTTATTTTGTAGAGCAGCTAATTTCACATTTTGGACCGGTTAATTGGTCGCTTAGATCTCTCTGGGGCTATGTAAAATCCAAAGTCTATGCTGACAAACCAGATACGATGCAGGTTTCGGAAGCCAACATTGCGCGTGGGATTAACGCCATACTATTCGAAATGCTCGAACGAGTCATCCAAATCTGGACCCTCAGAATGGACACCCTGAGGCGTAGGCAAACATTTGAAGGAAATTATATTAAAAAAATAAATGACATTAAAAGTCCCTTCGAACAATATAGATTCTACACTTAATTTGCATAATTGCATTTTGTATCGACCCACTGAAGTAAAACTCACATTTTATTCAGCAGTAGCGTTGTTTTTTTCATCAAGATTGGATATAGTAGAGCTAGTATAGATAGTATAGTAGAGCTAACTTTTAGAGCTAAAGATATAAAAAATCAGATGAACATATAAGTATATGTATGGAAGCTGTATCCACACCTCCGACTCCTAAATTTTAATATCGCTCTTTCTTGTTCCGATGAACTAACGTGTGCCAATTTCAATAAGATTATATGCAATATCGTATGTGGCTTCCAGAGCTCAAGACACAAATTTCGATGAACATATATGCATGGGATCTATATCTTAGTCGAGACTGATTCTCTAAGACTTTGAAACCTTTTCTCCTTGGCCTAAACAACTTCCTCATGCTAAACATCGTCATGATTGAATGTAAGATGTGGCTTCTAGAGCTAAAAAGAGAAAAATTGAATCAACGAATATGTGGGCCAATTCTAAATCTTTTTTTTTTAAATATTCTTTATTTGCGATCTATTTATACTATACAAATAATAAGCAAATTTTTTGATATTTAAAATAAACTTAACATACTTATTGAAATCCAGTGAGATCTATAATTTAAAGATAATTATACATATAATTAATTAGATTAAATATTTATATTTAAAAAATATATATATATCCAGTGAGATCTATAATTTAAAGATAATTATACATATAATTAATTAGATTAAATATTTATATTTAAAAAAAAAAAAAAAATATATATATATATATATATATATATATATATATATATATATATATATATATATATATATATATATATATATATATATATATATATATAAATATATATATATATATATATATATATATATATATATATATATATATATATATATATATATATATATATATATATATATATATATATATATATATATATATATATATATATATATATATATATATATATATATATATATTTTTTTTTTTTTAAATATAAATATTTAATCTAATTAATTATATGTATAATTATCTTTAAATTATAGATCTCACTGGATTTCAATAAGTATGTTAAGTTTATTTTAAATATCAAAAAATTTGCTTATTATTTGTATAGTATAAATAGATCGCAAATAAAGAATATTTAAAAAAAAAAGATTTAGAATTGGCCCACATATTCGTTGATTCAATTTTTCTCTTTTTAGCTCTAGAAGCCACATCTTACATTCAATCATGACGATGTTTAGCATGAGGAAGTTGTTTAGGCCAAGGAGAAAAGGTTTCAAAGCCTTAGAGAATCAGTCTCGACTAAGATATAGATAACATGCATATATGTTCATCGAAATTTGTGTCTTAAGCTCTAGAAGCCACATACGATATTGCATATAATCTTATTGAAATTGGCACACGTTAGTTCATCGGAACAAGAAAGAGCGATATTAAAATTTAGTAGTCGGAGGTGTGGATACAGCTTCCATACATATACTTATATGTTCATCTGATTTTTTATATCTTTAGCTCTAAAAGTTAGCTCTACTATACTATCTATACTAGCTCTACTATATCCAATCTTGATGAAAAAACAACGCTACTGCTGAATAAAATGTGAGTTTTACTTCAGTGGGTCGATACAAAATGCAATTATGCAAATTAAGTGTAGAATCTATATTGTTCGAAGGGACTTTTAATGTCATTTATTTTTTTAATATAATTTCCTTCAAATGTTTGCCTACGCCTCAGGGTGTCCATTCTGAGGGTCCAGATTTGGATGACTCGTTCGAGCATTTCGAATAGTATGGCGTTAATCCCACGCGCAATGTTGGCTTCCGAAACCTGCATCGTATCTGGTTTGTCAGCATAGACTTTGGATTTTACATAGCCCCAGAGAGATCTAAGCGACCAATTAACCGGTCCAAAATGTGAAATTAGCTGCTCTACAAAATAACCATACAATTGATCCGCTGTGTGAGTAGCTGTATGGCAAGGGGCACTGTCCTGTTGAAACCAAATGTCGTCAAAATTGCTGTCTTCAGTTTCAGGTAGCAAGAAGTCCGATGTCATGACTATAGGCATAAGTATAGCAAAAACCATTCACGGTTGCGTATATATATATATATATATATATATATATATATATATATATATATATATATATATATATATATATATATATATATATATATATATATATATATATATATATATATATATATATATATATATATATATATATATATATATATATATATATTTTTTTTTTTTTTTTTAAATATAAATATTTAATCTAATTAATTATATGTATAATTATCTTTAAATTATAGATCTCACTGGATTTCAATAAGTATGTTAAGTTTATTTTAAATATCAAAAAATTTGCTTATTATTTGTATAGTATAAATAGATCGCAAATAAAGAATATTTAAAAAAAAAAGATTTAGAATTGGCCCACATATTCGTTGATTCAATTTTTCTCTTTTTAGCTCTAGAAGCCACATCTTACATTCAATCATGACGATGTTTAGCATGAGGAAGTTGTTTAGGCCAAGGAGAAAAGGTTTCAAAGCCTTAGAGAATCAGTCTCGACTAAGATATAGATAACATGCATATATGTTCATCGAAATTTGTGTCTTAAGCTCTAGAAGCCACATACGATATTGCATATAATCTTATTGAAATTGGCACACGTTAGTTCATCGGAACAAGAAAGAGCGATATTAAAATTTAGGAGTCGGAGGTGTGGATACAGCTTCCATACATATACTTATATGTTCATCTGATTTTTTATATCTTTAGCTCCAAAAGTTAGCTCTACTATACTATCTATACTAGCTCTACTATATCCAATCTTGATGAAAAAACAACGCTACTGCTGAATAAAATGTGAGTTTTACTTCAGTGGGTCGATACAAAATGCAATTATGCAAATTAAGTGTAGAATCTATATTGTTCGAAGGGACTTTTAATGTCATTTATTTTTTTAATATAATTTCCTTCAAATGTTTGCCTACGCCTCAGGGTGTCCATTCTGAGGGTCCAGATTTGGATGACTCGTTCGAGCATTTCGAATAGTATGGCGTTAATCCCACGCGCAATGTTGGCTTCCGAAACCTGCATCGTATCTGGTTTGTCAGCATAGACTTTGGATTTTACATAGCCCCAGAGAGATCTAAGCGACCAATTAACCGGTCCAAAATGTGAAATTAGCTGCTCTACAAAATAACCATACAATTGATCCGCTGTGTGAGTAGCTGTATGGCAAGGGGCACTGTCCTGTTGAAACCAAATGTCGTCAAAATTGCTGTCTTCAGTTTCAGGTAGCAAGAAGTCCGATGTCATGACTATAGGCATAAGTATAGCAAAAACCATTCACGGTTGCGTTCATAATTTTTGAAAAAAAACATGGACCTATGATTCCACCAGGCCTTAAACCGCATAAACCGTGGTTTTCGCAGTGTAAGTATCTCCAAAAAGAATCTACTTATTCGAAATGTCATCCTTTTGCCTTTACACACGCCTTAAGTTGTACGAAACTCGTCCATTGAAAAATTGGCCACAGCTCGAACCACAGCAGTCTAAAGAGATTCAATGCTAGGGTATCTTTTGTGACAAACCTTGTCCTCTAAAACCGTCCACAATTCGAAATCCGATGGGTTCAAATCTGGACTGACTGAGGCCCATTCTTCAGAGGAAATGAACGCTGGCAAATTGTTTCGAAGCCAGGCCTGGGAAGTTTTAGCCCTATGGGCCGGCGCAGAGTCCTGCTGGAAAGTCCATGGCTGGTTTTGGAACAGGGGACTGTAAAGAGGCTTCACAACAGCTTCCAAAATGGTTTCTTGGTAAGCTTTGGCCGATGTTTTGACTCCCTGTTCTCAGAAATGCAGCTCAATGACCCCATCGTAAGGGACACCCCACCAAACCATGACTGAAGCTGAGTGATGACCCTTTTCCACCCTTAAGATCAGTTCAGATGCTTCCTTAGATGACCGCGCATACACTCTACCATTTTGCTTGTTAAATTTTTCCTGAACGGTAAAAATGTTTTCATTGGTGAACAAAATTTTTCTGTGCAAGTTATCAGCGTGCTTCACCAAAAGACGTTTGAATTTTTCAATCCTTTTTTAAAGCTGCAGTCAATAAATGTTCGGTACGTCGTTTGAAAGCCCTAAGTCCCAAGTATTTTATAATGATTCGTCTCACGTGCCATGATTTTCTGTTTTCGGAGCGGATTTCTGTGAATTCTTGATTTAACGGCTTTGATGACATGCGGTGTTCGAACAGAGCGTGGGCGACCAGTCCGTTGGCGGTCTTTTACATCTCCAGTCTCTTCAAACAGTTTTATGCATCGGTAGACGAACATGCGGCTAATCCCCAGTGGCCGGAGCGTTTTGATAATATCGCTTTTTTCATTTCACACTTGAAAAGCGCTATTACAGCGATAAGATTCTAAATATCTGACCACTCCATGATGAAAGTTGAAACAATTTTAAAATCCCGTTACAGACTAACGCTATTGAGGTTCGCTTTCAAAACCCATATGACATTAAAAGGGGAACGTTCAGTTCTACTATTGAAATGGGTATGTTCAATCTTGTAACAGAATTTATGTCCCTACTAAGTAGATTCCTTTTTAACTGCATCTCGTTTTTGCAAAATGCACAGAAAACACTTATCTATGTGTGTTCCTTTCGTTCGACCTTTCCAAGCACCATTCCGTGAATGATAAATACAACTATATTGACTGTTTTAAGGATCAAGTGTAAAAGAATTTAATACACGTTTGGTTTAAACATCGTGAGGCCTTTAAGTGTTCACATGTCTAAGCATAAAAAAGGTTTAATTTAAACCTCGTGAAATGGGGCGAAAACCTCTATGTTGGATGGTGCTGTGACCTTCCCGGAATCGAAACTGATAATCTGGTATTATGTTATTTGACACGAGGGACGGCTTTATTTTTGATAAGAAAATTGATCGACTTGTATAAGGAAGGTATACTAATTTGTACTTTACTAGTTTTAAAATCATTTGGATCAGAGAAATATCCCACGCTTTAGGAAAGTAACTATGTCTCAAGATTTAGTTAAAAAGCTTTGCTAGGAACTTCACAGCAGTATAGGAAAGTTTCAAGATAATTTTATGCGTAATCAGATCGTCTCCAGGTGCTTAACCTGAAAGCACGGTTTCTTTAATGACATGCAGAAATTAAATGGAAAAGAATGGAATTACGGCAAAAACCTTTTCATCTTGTGGAAAAAGGTCGCTATTTGCGGGATTTGGGCGAACTACCTGGGCTAGATAGTTTGCGAAAAAAAATGTTATTTTTCTCTCCATTTGCGTTGCGTTTGGGAAATTGCGTGTCTGTGGGAATACTAATATTTCTTAATGTTTTTAATGAAAATTTGGTTGAAGTTATCTGACATAAACTAGCGTGCTGACAACTTCATTTCTAAGTAAGCTTTGCAACGTTTAAGTGGCGTTAGTCAGTCTTAGTCGGAACGTTGATGACCTATTACGCTGCCATTCGCGACGGAACCTCCTTTTTTTCTTACAAGGCGTTTTATTTCCTTGTTAGTGTAAGTATTCAAATTATTTGTCGCGTTCTTTTGTCTACGTTAGCGTGAAGGGCCGCACATTCATGTTGGATACCCTGTTATCAATCTTTTTCGCATTAAAAAAAGATGATTCGAATCTAAACGACTGCTTATGTACTTCCTGCAATTTAACCAGTAAGTTGTGGATGAAGTAAGCCTTAGGGTATCGTCTACAAGTACTGTATTCTCGTGAAGAAGCAATATAACTGGCGAGTGGTCTGACGTACATGTACTAGCAGATAAATTGGATTTACTAACTCCTCCAGTGAGATCTATAATTTAAAGATAATTATACATATAATTAATTAGATTAAATATTTATATTTAAAAAAAAATATATATATATATATATATATATATATATATATATATATATATATATATATATATATATATATATATATATATATATATATATATATATATATATATATATATATATATATATATATATATATATATATATATATATATATATATACTATCGGTTAATATAAGGGAGATCAAGGACATGAGGTCTTTTCAATCTTCTTATTTCATCGGTTTCATCTAATAACGAGATTGACAAGTGATTTATGTGGTTAATTAATCTATTTAGATAGTTAGTGCTATATTTAATTATCTCGTCTTTAACAGCGGAGACACCAAGATCGTTGTGTATAGTTTTATTGCTAACAAACCACGCAGCATAAGTTATGACTCTTAAAATTTTCGACTGTGACGCTTTCAATTTTTTTACATTTGTTCCCCATAGTTGAATTCCGTAAGTCCAGATAGGTTTCAACATCGCTTTATACAAAGTTAGTTTGCTTTCTAACCGTAATTCTGATTGGGGTCCAAGAAGCCAATGCAATTCTTCATTTTAATGTTTAGCTGCTTTCGTTTGGCTTTAATGTGTTCTTTCCATGTTAAACGCCTATCTAAATGTAGTCCCAGATATTTAATAGCGTTGGGCTTTGGAATTAAACAACCATTTAAAAAGATATCCGGGCAATCGCCTCTTTTCATTGTGAACGTAATGTGAGCCGATTTTTCTGTGTAAACTTGTATATTCCACCTTAGTAGCCAAGTATTATTTAAATCCAACTGTGTTTGAACAAACCTTGAAGCTTCGGTTGCGGATACATCAGAAGCCAATACAGCTGTATCGTCCGCGTACGTTGCCACTGTAATGTCTTGGATAACGGGCATATCTGATGTGAAAATTGTATACAAAATTGGCCCCAGGATACTCCCTTGGGGAACTCCAGCATTTACCGAACCAAATTCAGAGCATGTGCCGTTTACGTCCACATAGATATTTCTATCTTCTAAGTACGATTTCAGAAGCAAGTAAAATGGGGTGGGCACAATTCTTTTTAGTTTATACAGTAGCCCTTAGTGCCATACTTTATCAAATGCTTGCTTTACATCTAAAAACACGGCTGAGCAGTAGCGTTTGCATTCTAATATATCTCTTATTACCTTTATAATTCGATGGCACTGTTCGGGTGTGCCATGTTTGTGTCTGAAGCCAAATTGGTAATCAGGAATTATATTTAATTTCTCTAAAATAAGAATTAGACTTTTTTGGAAGAGCCTATCGAAGATTTTTGAAAACACTGGCAATAAACTTATAGGCCTGTAGGATGTTATTAAATAATCTGGTTTATTGGGCTTCGGAATCATTATTATCTTTGCGTACTTCCATTGCGATGGGAAATGACTTAATCTTAAGATAGAATTAAAGAACGCAGTTAAAAAAATAATGGCTTTAAATGGTAATAGTTTTGCTATGTTTGAGTTAATTTGGTCATAACCCGCTGATTTTGAGTTATTTAATTTATTTGACACTTCTGCAGGGCTAACGTGCTTAATTGGGAGATCCATTTGACATGGAACTTCGAGGAATTGTTCTGTGTTTATCCTATCATCTGCCGTATTTAACGAAAATGGTTTAAACGTTTCCTCCAAATGATCTCTGAATGCCTGTGCCTTTTTCTCATTTGATCTATGCCATACACCATCTGATCTATGCCATACTTTGTCGCTTTCAATAGATTGTAGTCATCATTTTTATTTGTGCCTAAGTTTTTCAAGTACGTCTTCAATGAGTCGTTCTTGTATTCTCTTAACCGATTATTTAAGTGGTTGTTGGCTCTATTTAAATTAGTTTTGTCTACAGGACTTCTAGTTCTTTGCCATATTTTTCGTAGTCGCCTTTTAATACGTATAAGTTCTCTTATTTCTGCAGAAGTCGTCACATCTATTCCAGTTACATCGGTGTAATGTGGTGTTGATAAAAATGCAGCTTCGTGTATGAGACTATTGAATGATTCCACAGCGTCCTCCACTTCTTGATTAGTTTTAAGTGAAACGTTTAAGCTTACGTTTTTTTCAATCCAATATTGGAAGGAGTCTTTATCTGTTTTACTTGATAGAAGCATATGTTGATTGTATATTTTTTCATAAATTGTGTTAAAACTAGCTATTATTGGACTGTGATCCGAACTTAAATCATAGTTGTCAATAATGTCCAGAGAGTGTTGTGGTATACCACAATAAACTATAAAATCTAGTATTTTGTTCGGATCAGATGGCCAGTATGTAGGTCTTCCTGTAGATAGAGTTTTATATTGGTTATTAACTATACATTTGTACAATTCCTTCCCCTTTGGATTAGATAATCTTGATCCCCACCATGGATGTTTCGCATTAAAGTCTCCTCCTACGATAAATTTATGCCCTAGACTTTCAAAAAAATCTTCATACTGCTCTCATTTTATAGTATGGCGAGTGGAAAGTTTACTGCAAATATAGAAAGACTAGAGCCATCCGATATAATTTTGATTCCGGCTGCCTGCAAAAAATCTTCTTGAACTTTATCCAAAATCTCATATTTTATATTACTCTTAATTAATAGCGCAGCACCAGCATGAGCTCTATCCCCAGGGTGATTTGCTGCAACTAGATCATAATTTTTAATTTTAAAATGTGATTTATTATTGAAATGTGTTTCCGAAACTAATAGAATGCCAATAAAATTTATTTTGAGAAATATTTCTACTTCATTTACGCGCTTGGAAAGGCCACTTGCATTCCATTCTGCAATCCTGAGATTTAATTGCAAAATTTCGAAATTAAAATTGACATCATGTTCATTAAAGCATAACCTCGATCTTTTCCATAATGTTTCCATTAGTTGGTGAAGATTTTATTGCTTCTGCATATGTTGCAGTTCCGAATGATGTGTTAGCTTGTGTGGTATTGGGTTGAGAATATACGTTGTTGTTTTTAAAATAAGGTGGATTTGGGGCATCGGCTATAGTGTTCGGCCTGCTTTTCCTTTTAGTGACAAGGTTTCGGTAGATTTCACAGCCTTTGTAATTTGCTGTATGGGGCTTCATACAATGCATGCAGCACGGAGGCGTAGTTATAGATTTGGTGCACTCTGCCGTTGGATGATTCATCCCACATTTAACACAATGATATGGTTTTTTGCAATAGGCCTTAGTGTGCCCAAAATGTTGACATCGTTGGCATTGCACAAGATCATTGGTTCTTAACGGTGGCTCAATTTTAACGATTGCGTTGTTTATGCTCTTGATCTCATAAATATCCTTATTGTTAGGATTGGGATCCAGATCTACAAAGAACATAGAAAGTGGTTGTTTTGTCCCTCGACTTTTGGCATTTCTAATACTTCGAACTTGGTGTCCCAGTAATAAAAGGCTGGCTATCCACAATAGGTGTCGTAAAGTGAGGACCCTTAATTACTGCACTAAATGCTCTCTCTTATTTGAGTTGGTATGTATGGTACGATATGTTAGATAATTCAAAGTGTTTAAAATTTTTTCTATATGACTCAACAGACTTAACCATAAGACGGACCTGTCCATCACGTAGGGATTTATAATTAAATTCTATACTATCAATTACTGTTTTTAAATTCTTTACCATTTTCTCGATATTAACTATATTTGGAATATAGATTGGCGGTGGTTTCGGTGTTTGTACAGCATTGTCGTCATTCGATGTTTCGTTTTCTGCAATACTCAAGGGTGCATACATGTTGTTTGATGTGCTCGGAGCATCTTCAATGCGTGGCTGTTTTGTTTGTTGTTGCAAAATTTTTGGTGGTTTTCGGATTTTTCGCTTGTTTCTACTTCTTGCCAGTCAGCTGCATTGTCTTCGTCACTGATATCTTCACTCAATTGTACACCTTCTTCGCTCATGCTTGCTCAATGTACAATTGTTGCTTTATGGCAAAAGCATAGGAAAGTAAGTACGTTTGTTGTACTCAATTGTTTTGTTGTGATTTACTAGAAAGTGTGGATATGTAACACTAAAGCGGGTTTGTTCAATTTAAACAAATTGTTTTTGTATTTTTTAGAAAAGAAAAATAACTTTTTGAGGTAATAATAAACTAGCACTGCAAATATGCTAGCACTGCAAACAAGAGACTGATTTCTAAATCTAAACTGATTTTCTTTGAATTTAGTAGCGGTCCAAAAACATAATGAATGTCAAATTCAGATGTGGGTTCTAGAGCTTAAAACAGAAATATCGGATGAACATATAATATATCTAAATCTGAACCGATTTTCGTTAATTTCAATAACGTCCTTGGTTGGCAGAAAATTGTACTTATGCTCACTTTCATTAAGATTGGGTCTACGATCTGGCTTTTAAAATTAAACAAAAACCGGATGAATATATATGAATGGGAGCTATATCTCAATCTCAACTGATTTTCGTTAATTACAACAATGTCCTGGCACGGCCCTAAAAACATACTAGCGCTAACTTCTATCAAGATCGGATGCATTATGTGTCTCCTAGAACTAAAAATATGTAATCGGGGGAACATATTTGCGTGAGAGCTATATCTAAATCTGGAAAAATTTTCTTCAATTTCCACAGCGTACGTCTTTGGTGCAAAAAACTAACGTGTGCCAAAATCATTAAGATATACTACTTAGCAGCTACAGCTAAGAAAACATAAAAATCGGATTAACATATGTGTGGGAAAGCTAGTGATTCGGAATCGATCTGTACACTTATAGTTCGGTCAAGCTCAAATATTTTCGGAAGCTATAAACATTTGTCATGAAACTAATTTATAGTACCGTGTTCCACAGAGTGATGCATGGTATGAACTATTAAAAAAGCCATAGTCTGGAGTGGCCATCTATATCATATTCTGCACATTCTGGATGTTCAGAAAAGCCAACTGAAAACAAGATTTCGATTCCTTGGACGACTGTCAGTTTATTTCGGAAAACCTTGCTGCAAAGTTTTGTAGCGCTTGGGCAGCACACTAATTGGTTAGCAAGTAAGTCGTGCCGTTCGAGCTTATCTTTGTGCTTTACCTTGATGTCCTGAATTGTCTCTTTAACTAGAGGTATTTTTAGGTCTCGGTAGATGTTTTCGTTGCTCATATACCACGGAGCACCGGTGATCAGCCCCAATGCCTTCGATTGGGCTCTTTGGTTTTTGTCGAAATTGCTTGAGCTTGCTTTGACCCATAGCTAAGCACCGTATAACCAGATATGTTAGTTGCACTGTTATATATCAGAACCTTGTATTCGAGCCAGTGAAGTTTATGGACCCTAAGTATCAGTTCAGTCTTCTTGGCTTCAATATGACTTCTCCAGATGAGTCGTCAATTTGCAAAAGGCATGTAATTATCAGATTGAGAAAAGGGGATATTGTTTACTTTCAATGTCGGAAAAATGCTAAAAATCAGATTCATAGACGCAATTTTATGTGAGACCATTCATCAATTGAGACCAGAATCAATTTTATGTGAGACCATTTAAGCGGTATCGCTGGTAGGGGTATACGCGGTGAACAAAAGGTAAAGGATAGACGCCAGGACACTATCCTGGGGGACACCAGCTGGTGTTTCGCGCTCATCGGTGACGTGTTGCCCAAAATTGACTCTGAAACTACGGTTTTTACGTAAGACTCATATAGTAGAGCGTATTTGCTGGTTAGTATTTGCAACGTTGTTGGTCAAACCAAAGTGCCAGACTTTGTCAAAAGCTTGAGCAACATCCAGAAATACGGCGCAGCAATTTTCTCGACGTTCAAATGATTTTTCAATTGCTTGGATTAAAAGCTTTACTTGTAGCATAGTGCGGTGACTTTTCCGGAATCGAAACTAATGAGTTTGTATTATGTTATTTGACACGAGGAACGGGTTATTTTGATAAGAAAACTAGTTTGGATAAGCTAGGAAGAAAACTGATCGGCTTTTATATGTAGGAAGGAATTAATTTGTCCTTTACTAGTTTTAAAATCAATTGAAGCAGAGAAAGTTTCCACGCTTTAGGAAAGTAACTATGTCTGAAAATTTAGTTAAATAATTTTGCCAGGAACTTCGCAGCAACATAGGCAAGTTTTAAGATAATTTTAGGTGCTTAAACTTTTTCATCTTGTGGAAAAGAGGTCGCTACTTGCGGGATCTGGGCGAAATACCTGGGCTAGATGGTTTAAGAAAACATTAGCATTTTTCTCTCCATTTGCGTCGCATATTGGAAATTTCGCGTCCGTTCATACTAGTATTTCTTAATGTTTTCCATAATAAAAATTTGGTTGAAGCTGCCGGAGTTAAACTTGCAATTAAACTAGCATGCTGACTACTTCATATCTAAGTGAGATTTGCAACGTTTAAGTAGCTTTAGTCAGTCATAGTCGGACCGTTGGTGACCAATTACGCTGCCATTCCCGACGGAACCACCTATTTCACTTACAAGGTTTTCTATTTCCCGGCTAGTGTAAGTATTGAAACTATTTGTCGTGTTCTTTTGTTCGTGTGTAGCGTGAATGGCCGGCTGTTCCAGAATCACGTTCAAGTTGGATACGCTGTTATCAATCGCTTTCGAAATAAGATGATTCGAATCTAAATAACTGCTTATGCACTTTCTGTATGTTTAGCATTTAGTTGTGGATAAAGTAAGCCTTAAGGGCTGGTCTACAATTACTGTAAAGTTACGTCCGAGTCCATTGAAAATGTTTAAACGAATATATTCTAATATTGCGAACCGCGAGGAAAATATACTGCCGAAATGATCCGAAACCACCTTGACTCTGGATACGAATTGTTGTCGCCTGAAGGTAGTCTTGCAAGATTAAAAAATACCTCTAGATTGGTCACCGTTTTAATAAGGAGTGTACAATGTATCGACACAATTTATTAAACCTCACTTTTTATTCAGCAGTAGCATTGATTTTTTATCAAGATTGGATACAGTATGTGGCTTTTAGAGCTAAATACATTAAATCGGATGAACATATATGTATGGAAGCTATATCTACATCTCCGATTCCTCAATTTTAATTTCATTAAGATTAGATGCAATATGTGGCTTCTAGAGCTTAAGACACAAAATCGGACTCGTATTCCATAATCAGTGCATATTTTCTATTTTAATAACATATCAGCAAGTGTTACTGCCTCTTGTTACATCAAGAAAGATATTTAATGCCAAACTCATTAAATGTTATAATAACGTGGAAGAAGCACAAAGCCAAAAATAATAACAAACACACTTAATGTTGGAACTGTTTAATGTACGGTCATGGTGGTCAGCACTGCAACCGTTAACCGGCGTACACGAGTACGCAAATGGTAATCCAACACACGACTGCCCGTTCACACAAAACAACAAGAAACCAGCAGTGTTTGTGTGTTTAAGTTGTAGAAAAAGTGGGTACGAAAGAACCGATCACTCGGCGAACGACTTTAGATTATTTAGATGTTAGAGCAAAGCTGACCGCGACTTCAATAACAGGAAACACAAAAGTGCGTCAACGCAATGCAACACTAACGCAGCTACACCCACTAGGAACACACGAATAAAACTACGCACCAGCGCCGCAACTACCGATCTTACGCGGGTGTATTGTGAAGTGTGAGCATTGATTTGTTCAATATTGATGAACTCTTTAATACCTATTATTCTGCCTCCGATAAGTTAGGTAGGTGTACAACAAAAATAAAGCAAATTCATGTCGTTATGTCTCTTTTAAATTACGCACATGACATTCGGTGGTTTAACAAGATTAATGGCCTCTTTCTCAACGTCGAAAGAACGCATTCGTTCGCCTCGTACACGAAAGAAATCTGATTTGGGTTTCTC
The DNA here is from genome assembly GCA_963513945.1 of Hydrotaea diabolus. NCBI lineage: Eukaryota > Metazoa > Arthropoda > Insecta > Diptera > Muscidae > Hydrotaea > Hydrotaea diabolus. The sequence continues at coordinate 99,911,143 of OY740716.1, read as the reverse complement.
TCATCGCATTCTATGCGAACGATTACTTGAACGACAAGGCGAAAGAACACGTAACAGTCTTCTCACAAAAAGCTGTTTCTTAAGCTCGAACGAGCTGTCAACTATACAAAGCAAATGTCAAAATCAGTCACTTCCTATTTTGATTTCGTTTGACCAAAAATATATGCAAGAGAAAAAGCAAACAAACCAAATAAAAATGGATAGCAAATAGTAAGTAAACAAAAAATAATATCGTTTGTAATGGGGATTAATAGTGAGATGCTCGGATGAGACTCGGATGAAACTATTTATTAATCGAGAGACCGAACAGACGTCAATTGTCCAATTCGTCTACTTTATTATTTATGGAAGGAAGGGTCCAAACAGACGTTTACCTTCCAATTCGTTCCACTTTCCAGATATATATTGTTTTATTAGAATATTGTTTAAGGGCTGATTCCCAGAATAAAACAAGATTTGTTTTTAATGTTGACTTTCTCCGTCAAACGCCAAAACAGGAATGACATAAATTTATTTCTGTAACAACATTAAATAAAATCTCAGTGGATAACAAAACCTGGATTAACGGAATTAATAAAAACGAAAAGACAAGTGAAAAGAAATTTAACCAAAGATTGTTGTTGTTAAAGTGAAACAGAAAGTAAAATCATGTACAATGAAATAGATAAGTGCAATTGGAGTGAAATATTTGAGCAACAAAATATAGTATTGGCGAACTATGTGACAGCTTTTTAGGTAACAAATCTTAACAACATAAATATACGATATTAAAGTAATCAAATATTGGATGCAAGAACTTGTAAAATGCGTTCTTGTTACACGTTAACCTTATTAATAGATTGTATACCGTTCAACAACTCAAGGTGCTAGTGGATTATGGGACCTCCCACCCTGGCGGAATGGAAAAAGTTGATTTCACTCATACTTCGGATTATGATTAAGGATCAGTCCAATTTTTGTATTATTTATTTCAGACTTGGGCGGACTTAAAGTTGTATATCAGCTTAAAGAAGTCGACCATTCAACAACTCAAGGCGCTAGTGGATTATATGGAGAAAATCCAAGGTTGGCAAGGGAAGCACCAGTTTTCTGGGAAACAAATTTTCCATTGAAGAAGAATTTTTTGTTTGTTTTTTTTTTGTTTTGTTTCTTTATTTGCAATCTATCTTAAAGGACAATAAGCAAATCTGATAACATATGTGGTAAATGACAGGAATTTTGTAGTTTCAGTAAACTACATAATTATTACAGAACATATTTAGTTTTTTAATATTGTTTGCATACTTACTGAATGTTTATAACTATTTCAAAAATACAAACAGTATTTACAGCATAATCAAATTTACACATTAGTCAAATTTACATGTTTGCTAGATCTAGTATATGTTTTCTCTTAAGTCTTCTTGTTTCGTTAGCATTATCTAATAGAGATGTGGCTAAGGGATTTTGGTGCTGATTTAGTCTTCCAATATATTTTTCGCTGAATCTACTTATTTCTTCTTTAACAGAAGGCATGTTCAGGTCTCTCGATATAATGCTGTTTTTAACGAACCATGGAGCATTTGTGATAAATCTTAAGGTTTTAGATTGATATCTTTCCAATATATCTATATATGAATTTTTAGACGTACCCCATAATTGAATGCCGTATGTCCAAACAGGCTTCAGAATTATTTTATAAATTCGTAGTTTATTGTTCTTATTAAGATTTGATTTTGGACCCAATAACCAATAGAGTTTTTGGTTTTTGATTTTTAGTTGTGTCTGTTTCGCTTTTATATGCGGTTTCCAGGTTAATCGCCTATCTAGTGTCATACCTAAGTATTTTACCACATTTTGTTTAGGGATTTCTTCTTCAGAAAAATGCTAAAAATCAGATTCATAGACGCAATTTTATGTGAGACCATTCATCAATTGAGACCAGAATCAATTTTATGTGAGACCATTTAAGCGGTATCGCTGGTAGGGGTATACGCGGTGAACAAAAGGTAAAGGATAGACGCCAGGACACTATCCTGGGGGACACCAGCTGGTGTTTCGCGCTCATCGGTGACGTGTTGCCCAAAATTGACTCTGAAACTACGGTTTTTACGTAAGACTCATATAGTAGAGCGTATTTGCTGGTTAGTATTTGCAACGTTGTTGGTCAAACCAAAGTGCCAGACTTTGTCAAAAGCTTGAGCAACATCCAGAAATACGGCGCAGCAATTTTCTCGACGTTCAAATGATTTTTCAATTGCTTGGATTAAAAGCTTTACTTGTAGCATAGTGCGGTGACTTTTCCGGAATCGAAACTAATGAGTTTGTATTATGTTATTTGACACGAGGAACGGGTTATTTTGATAAGAAAACTAGTTTGGATAAGCTAGGAAGAAAACTGATCGGCTTTTATATGTAGGAAGGAATTAATTTGTCCTTTACTAGTTTTAAAATCAATTGAAGCAGAGAAAGTTTCCACGCTTTAGGAAAGTAACTATGTCTGAAAATTTAGTTAAATAATTTTGCCAGGAACTTCGCAGCAACATAGGCAAGTTTTAAGATAATTTTAGGTGCTTAAACTTTTTCATCTTGTGGAAAAGAGGTCGCTACTTGCGGGATCTGGGCGAAATACCTGGGCTAGATGGTTTAAGAAAACATTAGCATTTTTCTCTCCATTTGCGTCGCATATTGGAAATTTCGCGTCCGTTCATACTAGTATTTCTTAATGTTTTCCATAATAAAAATTTGGTTGAAGCTGCCGGAGTTAAACTTGCAATTAAACTAGCATGCTGACTACTTCATATCTAAGTGAGATTTGCAACGTTTAAGTAGCTTTAGTCAGTCATAGTCGGACCGTTGGTGACCAATTACGCTGCCATTCCCGACGGAACCACCTATTTCACTTACAAGGTTTTCTATTTCCCGGCTAGTGTAAGTATTGAAACTATTTGTCGTGTTCTTTTGTTCGTGTGTAGCGTGAATGGCCGGCTGTTCCAGAATCACGTTCAAGTTCTGTATGTTTAGCATTTAGTTGTGGATAAAGTAAGCCTTAAGGGCTGGTCTACAATTACTGTAAAGTTACGTCCGAGTCCATTGAAAATGTTTAAACGAATATATTCTAATATTGCGAACCGCGAGGAAAATATACTGCCGAAATGATCCGAAACCACCTTGACTCTGGATACGAATTGTTGTCGCCTGAAGGTAGTCTTGCAAGATTAAAAAATACCTCTAGATTGGTCACCGTTTTAATAAGGAGTGTACAATGTATCGACACAATTTATTAAACCTCACTTTTTATTCAGCAGTAGCATTGATTTTTTATCAAGATTGGATACAGTATGTGGCTTTTAGAGCTAAATACATTAAATCGGATGAACATATATGTATGGAAGCTATATCTACATCTCCGATTCCTCAATTTTAATTTCATTAAGATTAGATGCAATATGTGGCTTCTAGAGCTTAAGACACAAAATCGGACTCGTATTCCATAATCAGTGCATATTTTCTATTTTAATAACATATCAGCAAGTGTTACTGCCTCTTGTTACATCAAGAAAGATATTTAATGCCAAACTCATTAAATGTTATAATAACGTGGAAGAAGCACAAAGCCAAAAATAATAACAAACACACTTAATGTTGGAACTGTTTAATGTACGGTCATGGTGGTCAGCACTGCAACCGTTAACCGGCGTACACGAGTACGCAAATGGTAATCCAACACACGACTGCCCGTTCACACAAAACAACAAGAAACCAGCAGTGTTTGTGTGTTTAAGTTGTAGAAAAAGTGGGTACGAAAGAACCGATCACTCGGCGAACGACTTTAGATTATTTAGATGTTAGAGCAAAGCTGACCGCGACTTCAATAACAGGAAACACAAAAGTGCGTCAACGCAATGCAACACTAACGCAGCTACACCCACTAGGAACACACGAATAAAACTACGCACCAGCGCCGCAACTACCGATCTTACGCGGGTGTATTGTGAAGTGTGAGCATTGATTTGTTCAATATTGATGAACTCTTTAATATCTATTATTCTGCCTCCGATAAGTTAGGTAGGTGTACAACAAAAATAAAGCAAATTCATGTCGTTATGTCTCTTTTAAATTACGCACATGACATTCGGTGGTTTAACAAGATTAATGGCCTCTTTCTCAACGTCGAAAGAACGCATTCGTTCGCCTCGTACACGAAAGAAATCTGATTTGGGTTTCTCTCATCGCATTCTATGCGAACGATTACTTGAACGACAAGGCGAAAGAACACGTAACAGTCTTCTCACAAAAAGCTGTTTCTTAAGCTCGAACGAGCTGTCAACTATACAAAGCAAATGTCAAAATCAGTCACTTCCTATTTTGTTTTCGTTTGACCAAAAATATATGCAAGAGAAAAAGCAAACAAACCAAATAAAAATGGATAGCAAATAGTAAGTAAACAAAAAATAATATCGTTTGTAATGGGGATTAATAGTGAGATGCTCGGATGAGACTCGGATGAAACTATTTATTAATCGAGAGACCGAACAGACGTCAATTGTCCAATTCGTCTACTTTATTATTTATGGAAGGAAGGGTCCAAACAGACGTTTACCTTCCAATTCGTTCCACTTTCCAGATATATATTGTTTTATTAGAATATTGTTTAAGGGCTGATTCCCAGAATAAAACAAGATTTGTTTTTAATGTTGACTTTCTCCGTCAAACGCCAAAACAGGAATGACATAAATTTATTTCTGTAACAACATTAAATAAAATCTCAGTGGATAACAAAACCTGGATTAACGGAATTAATAAAAACGAAAAGACAAGTGAAAAGAAATTTAACCAAAGATTGTTGTTGTTAAAGTGAAACAGAAAGTAAAATCATGTACAATGAAATAGATAAGTGCAATTGGAGTGAAATATTTGAGCAAAAAAATATAGTATTGGCGAACTATGTGACAGCTTTTTAGGTAACAAATCTTAACAACATAAATATACGATATTAAAGTAATCAAATATTGGATGCAAGAACTTGTAAAATGCGTTCTTGTTACACGTTAACCTTATTAATAGATTGTATACCGTTCAACAACTCAAGGTGCTAGTGGATTATGGGACCTCCCACCCTGGCGGAATGGAAAAAGTTGATTTCACTCATACTTCGGATTATGATTAAGGATCAGTCCAATTTTTGTATTATTTATTTCAGACTTGGGCGGACTTAAAGTTGTATATCAGCTTAAAGAAGTCGACCATTCAACAACTCAAGGCGCTAGTGGATTATATGGAGAAAATCCAAGGTTGGCAAGGGAAGCACCAGTTTTCTGGGAAACAAATTTTCCATTGAAGAAGAATTTTTTGTTTGTTTTTTTTTGTTTTGTTTCTTTATTTGCAATCTATCTTAAAGGACAATAAGCAAATCTGATAACATATGTGGTAAATGACAGGAATTTTGTAGTTTCAGTAAACTACATAATTATTACAGAACATATTTAGTTTTTTAATATTGTTTGCATACTTACTGAATGTTTATAACTATTTCAAAAATACAAACAGTATTTACAGCATAATCAAATTTACACATTAGTCAAATTTACATGTTTGCTAGATCTAGTATATGTTTTCTCTTAAGTCTTCTTGTTTCGTTAGCATTATCTAATAGAGATGTGGCTAAGGGATTTTGGTGCTGATTTAGTCTTCCAATATATTTTTCGCTGAATCTACTTATTTCTTCTTTAACAGAAGGCATGTTCAGGTCTCTCGATATAATGCTGTTTTTAACGAACCATGGAGCATTTGTGATAAATCTTAAGGTTTTAGATTGATATCTTTCCAATATATCTATATATGAATTTTTAGACGTACCCCATAATTGAATGCCGTATGTCCAAACAGGCTTCAGAATTATTTTATAAATTCGTAGTTTATTGTTCTTATTAAGATTTGATTTTGGACCCAATAACCAATAGAGTTTTTGGTTTTTGATTTTTAGTTGTGTCTGTTTCGCTTTTATATGCGGTTTCCAGGTTAATCGCCTATCTAGTGTCATACCTAAGTATTTTACCACATTTTGTTTAGGGATTTCTTCTTCATATATTTTAACTGGACAGCAATCTTTTCGTCGCAATGTAAATGTAATGTGACTAGATTTCTCTGAATTCACTTTAATGTTCCACCTTTTAAACCATTTTTCGAGCAGATGGAGTTGGGTTTGTATAAATGTTGAAGCTTCCTTTGGACATGTGCTTGAGGCAATAATTGCCGTGTCATCTGCGTACGTGGCTACAGTAACCTCGGGTGAGATGGGCATATCGGCAGTGAACAAAGCATATAAAATTGGACCTAGGACGCTGCCTTGAGGAATTCCGGCTTTAATTTCATAAATACCAGATTGTTCATCTTTAACCTTAACGTAGAAGTATCTTTCAGATAGATAGCTTTTAAAAAGTAAATAAAATTGCGCTGGTAGAACTCATGGTGCCATACTCGATCGAACGCTTGTTGAATATCCAAAAATACCGCAGAAACATATTTTTTATTCTCTAGAGTATCAGTTATTACTTTAATTATCCGATGGCATTGCTCTGGAGTGCCGTGCTTTTGCCTAAATCCAAACTGGTATTCAGGGATAATGTTCTGCTTCTCTAAAACAGGTAATAATCTTCGTAGAAGTAACTTTTCAAAAATTTTGGATAAAATTGAAAACAAACTAATTGGTCTAAATAATGTTAACCTGTTTTCAGGTTTGTTAGGCTTTGGTATCATAATGACGTCCGCGCATTTCCACTGCGATGGAAAATGGTCTAATCTTAATATAGAGTTAAAAATTAAAGTCAAGAATATGATGGATTTACGGGTAAGATTCTTAATGACATTTGAGTTTAAGCAATCGTTACCTGGAGATTTGCTTTATTTAAAATTTTGATTTCGTTCTGCACTTCATTTAGTGAAATATGTGCCAGTGGTAGATCCATTTGACATGGCGTATCCAAAAACAACGTCGTTTCATTATTTTCATCGAAAGAGTTGAATTCAAATGGTTGAAAGGTATCTCTTAAATGAATTGCAAATGCTTCTGCAGTGTTTTTATTAGATTTGCACCAGGATCCATCTAAGTTCTTAATGAGAGAACTTCGTTTAACAGGCCGTTTAATGTATTTTGTAGATTTCCATAAAAGGTGTTCGTCATATTTTGATTTGTTAATTTTCTCCAATAACGTCGCAGTAGAATCATCTTTAAACTTATCAAGCATTTTCTTTAAGTCTCTACAAGCTTTATTGAACACTCTCTTGTCGGAAGGACTTCTGCTAAGCTGCCACAGTTTTCTAAGTCTTCTTTTCGCATTTATAAATTGCCTGATTTCGGTTGATATTTGAATATTACTTCGTACTGCTTTTTCAGATCTTGGTGTTGATAATAGGCAGCTTCATGTATAAGATTTGTGAAGTTTTCCACAGCGTCTTCCAATTCTCCACCAGTTTTCAGGCTTATATTTAAACTGAGACTAGCATCTAACCGTAGTTTAAAAGAATCGACATCTGTTTGAGGTGTTATGAGGTTATAACATTTGCGAATAGTGTTAAACGCACTAGATATATTTATAATTACGGGTGTATGATCTGAGCTGAGATCGTTGCAACTGCATATATCCAATCGATGCGAGGGGATACCAGAATAAATGGCAAAGTCCAACAAGTCTGGAATTTTGCAAGGATCAGATTGTCAATATGTTGGTGAGCCAGTCGATAAAGTATACAACTTAGCATTGCATATACATTTATATAGTTCTCTCCCTTTTGGATTTATGAGCCTTGAGCCCCTCCAAGGATGTTTAGCATTAATATCTCCACCAACAATAAATCTCTTGCCCATCATTCTAAAAAAGTCTACATATTGTTGGTATGATATGCAATGACGAGGTGGACAATATATTGAAGAAATTACTATATCACCGTTATCACATTTAATTTTAATACAGGTTGCCTGTATGTAGTTTTTTTGAACTCCGTCCAACATCTCATACTTAATATGTATTTATGTTGTTAAGATTTGTTACCTAAAAAGCTGTCAAATAGTTCGCCAATACTATATTTTGTTACTCAAATATTTCACTCCAATTGCACTTATCTATTTCATTGTACATGATTTTACTTTCTGTTTCACTTTAACAACAACAATCTTTGGTTAAATTTCTTTTCACTTGTCTTTTCGTTTCTATAAATTCTCTTAATCCAGGTTTTGTTATCCACTAAGATTTCATTTAATGTTGGTACAGAAATAAATTTATGTCATTCCTGTTTTGGCGTTTGACGGAGAAAGTCAACATTAAAAACAAATCTTGTTTTATTCTGGGAATCAGCCCTTAAACAATATTCTAATAAAACAATATATATCTGGAAAGTGGAACGAATTGGAAGGTAAACGTCTGTTTGGACCCTTCCCTCCATAAATAATAAAATAGACGAATTGGACGATTTACGTCTGTTCGGTCTCTCGATTAATAAATAGTTTCATCCGAGCATCTCACTATTAATCCCTATTACAAACGATATTATTTTTTGTTTACTTACTATTTGATATTCATTTTTATTTGGTTTTTTTGCTTTTTCTCTTGCATATATTTTTGGTCAAACGAAAACAAAATAGGAAGTGACTGATTTTGACATTTGCTTTGTATAGTTGACAGCTCGTTCGAGCTTAAGAAACAGCTTTTTGTGAGAAGACTGTTACGTGTTCTTTCGCCTTGTCGTTCAAGTAATCGTTCGCATAGAATGTGATGAGAGAAACCCAAATCAGATTTCTTTCGTGTACGAGGCGAACGAATGCGTTCTTTCGACGTTGAGAAAGAGGCCATTAATCTTTTTAAACCACCGAATGTCATGTGCGTAATTTAAAAGAGACATTACGACATGAATTTGCTTTATTTTTGTTGTACACCTACCTAACTTATCGGAGGCGGAATAATAGATATTAAAGAGTTCATCAATATTGAACAAATCAATGCTCACACTTCACAATACACCCGCGTAAGATCGGTAGTTGCGGCGCTGGTGCGTAGTTTTATTCGTGTGTTCCTAGTGGGTGTAGCTGCATTAGTGTTGCATTGCGTTGACGCACTTTTATGTTTCCTGTTATTGAAGTCGCGGTCAGCTTTGCTCTAACATCTAAATAATCTAAAGTCGTTCGCCGAGTGATCGGTTCTTTCGTACCCACTTTTTTTACAACTTAAACACACAAACACTGCTGGTTTCTTGTTGTTTTGTGTGAACGGGCAGTCGTGTGTTGGATTACCATTTGCGTACTCGTGTACGCCGGTTAACGGTTGCAGTGCTGACCACCATGACCGTACATTAAACAGTTCCAACATTAAGTGTGTTTGTTATTATTTTTGGCTTTGTGCTTCTTCCACGTTATTATAACATTTAATGAGTTTGGCATTAAATATCTTTCTTGATGTAACAAGAGGCAGTAACACTTGCTGATATGTTATTAAAATAGAAAATATGCACTGATTATGGAATACGAGTCCGATTTTGTGTCTTAAGCTCTAGAAGCCACATATTGCATCTAATCTTAATGAAATTAAAATTGAGGAATCGGAGATGTAGATATAGCTTCCATACATATATGTTCATCCGATTTAATGTATTTAGCTCTAAAAGCCACATACTGTATCCAATCTTGATAAAAAATCAATGCTACTGCTGAATAAAAAGTGAGGTTTAATAAATTGTGTCGATACATTGTACACTCCTTATTAAAACGGTGACCAATCTAGAGGTATTTTTTAATCTTGCGAGACTACCTTCAGGCGACAACAATTCGTATCCAGAGTCAAGGTGGTTTCGGATCATTTCGGCAGTATATTTTCCTCGCGGTTCGCAATATTAGAATATATTCGTTTAAACATTTTCAATGGACTCGGACGTAATTTTACAGTAATTGTAGACCAGCCCTTAAGGCTTTCTTTATCCACAACTAAATGCTAAACATACAGAAAGTGCATAAGCAGTTATTTAGATTCGAATCATCTTATTTCGAAAGCGATTGATAACAGCGTATCCAACTTGAACGTGATTCTGGAACAGCCGGCCATTCACGCTACACACGAACAAGACAAATAGTTTCAATACTTACACTAGCCGGGAAATAGAAAACCTTGTAAGTGAAATAGGTGGTTCCGTCGGGAATGGCAGCGTAATAGGTCACCAACGGTCCGACTATGACTGACTAAAGCTACTTAAACGTTGCAAATCTCACTTAGATATGAAGTAGTCAGCATGCTAGTTTAATTGCAAGTTTAACTCCGGCAGCTTCAACCAAATTTTTATTATGGAAAACATTAAGAAATACTAGTATGAACGGACGCGAAATTTCCAATATGCGACGCAAATGGAGAGAAAAATGCTAATGTTTTCTTAAACCATCTAGCCCAGGTATTTCGCCCAGATCCCGCAAGTAGCGACCTCTTTTCCACAAGATGAAAAAGTTTAAGCACCTAAAATTATCTTAAAACTTGCCTATATTGCTGCGAAGTTCCTGGCAAAATTATTTAACTAAATTTTCAGACATAGTTACTTTCCTAAAGCGTGGAAACTTTCTCTGCTTCAATTGATTTTAAAACTAGTAAAGGACAAATTAATACCTTCCTACATATAAAAGCCGATCAGTTTTCTTCCCAGCTTATCCAAACTAGTTTTCTTATCAAAATAACCCGTTCCTCGTGTCAAATAACATAATACAAACTCATCAGTTTCGATTCCGGAAAAGTCACCGCACTATGCTACAAGTAAAGCTTTTAATCCAAGCAATTGAAAAATCATTTGAACGTCGAGAAAATTGCTGCGCCGTATTTCTGGATGTTGCTCAAGCTTTTGACAAAGTCTGGCACTTTGGTTTGACCAACAACGTTGCAAATACTAACCAGCAAATACGCTCTACTATATGAGTCTTACGTAAAAACCGTAGTTTCAGAGTCAATTTTGGGCAACACGTCACCGATGAGCGCGAAACACCAGCTGGTGTCCCCCAGGATAGTGTCCTGGCGCCTATCCTTTACCTTTTGTTCACCGCGTATACCCCTACCAGCGATACCGCTTAAATGGTCTCACATAAAATTGATTCTGGTCTCAATTGATGAATGGTCTCACATAAAATTGGGTCTATGAATCTGATTTTTAGCATTTTTCCGACATTGAAAGTAAACAATATCCCCTTTTCTCAATCTGATAATTACATGCCTTTTGCAAATTGACGACTCATCTGGAGAAGTCATATTGAAGCCAAGAAGACTGAACTGATACTTAGGGTCCATAAACTTCACTGGCTCGAATACAAGGTTCTGATATATAACAGTGCAACTAACATATCTGGTTATACGGTGCTTAGCTATGGGTCAAAGCAAGCTCAAGCAATTTCGACAAAAACCAAAGAGCCCAATCGAAGGCATTGGGGCTGATCACCGGTGCTCCGTGGTATATGAGCAACGAAAACATCTACCGAGACCTAAAAATACCTCTAGTTAAAGAGACAATTCAGGACATCAAGGTAAAGCACAAAGATAAGCTCGAACGGCACGACTTACTTGCTAACCAATTAGTGTGCTGCCCAAGCGCTACAAAACTTTGCAGCAAGGTTTTCCGAAATAAACTGACAGTCGTCCAAGGAATCGAAATCTTGTTTTCAGTTGGCTTTTCTGAACATCCAGAATGTGCAGAATATGATATAGATGGCCACTCCAGACTATGGCTTTTTTAATAGTTCATACCATGCATCACTCTGTGGAACACGGTACTATAAATTAGTTTCATGACAAATGTTTATAGCTTCCGAAAATATTTGAGCTTGACCGAACTATAAGTGTACAGATCGATTCCGAATCACTAGCTTTCCCACACATATGTTAATCCGATTTTTATGTTTTCTTAGCTGTAGCTGCTAAGTAGTATATCTTAATGATTTTGGCACACGTTAGTTTTTTGCACCAAAGACGTACGCTGTGGAAATTGAAGAAAATTTTTCCAGATTTAGATATAGCTCTCACGCAAATATGTTCCCCCGATTACATATTTTTAGTTCTAGGAGACACATAATGCATCCGATCTTGATAGAAGTTAGCGCTAGTATGTTTTTAGGGCCGTGCCAGGACATTGTTGTAATTAACGAAAATCAGTTGAGATTGAGATGTAGCTCCCATTCATATATATTCATCCGGTTTTTGTTTAATTTTAAAAGCCAGATCGTAGACCCAATCTTAATGAAAGTGAGCATAAGTACAATTTTCTGCCAACCAAGGACGTTATTGAAATTAACGAAAATCGGTTCAGATTTAGATATATTATATGTTCATCCGATATTTCTGTTTTAAGCTCTAGAACCCACATCTGAATTTGACATTCATTATGTTTTTGGACCGCTACTAAATTCAAAGAAAATCAGTTTAGATTTAGAAATCAGTCTCTTGTTTGCAGTGCTAGCATATTTGCAGTGCTAGTTTATTATTACCTCAAAAAGTTATTTTTCTTTTCTAAAAAATACAAAAACAATTTGTTTAAATTGAACAAACCCGCTTTAGTGTTACATATCCACACTTTCTAGTAAATCACAACAAAACAATTGAGTACAACAAACGTACTTACTTTCCTATGCTTTTGCCATAAAGCAACAATTGTACATTGAGCAAGCATGAGCGAAGAAGGTGTACAATTGAGTGAAGATATCAGTGACGAAGACAATGCAGCTGACTGGCAAGAAGTAGAAACAAGCGAAAAATCCGAAAACCACCAAAAATTTTGCAACAACAAACAAAACAGCCACGCATTGAAGATGCTCCGAGCACATCAAACAACATGTATGCACCCTTGAGTATTGCAGAAAACGAAACATCGAATGACGACAATGCTGTACAAACACCGAAACCACCGCCAATCTATATTCCAAATATAGTTAATATCGAGAAAATGGTAAAGAATTTAAAAACAGTAATTGATAGTATAGAATTTAATTATAAATCCCTACGTGATGGACAGGTCCGTCTTATGGTTAAGTCTGTTGAGTCATATAGAAAAAATTTTAAACACTTTGAATTATCTAACATATCGTACCATACATACCAACTCAAATAAGAGAGAGCATTTAGTGCAGTAATTAAGGGTCCTCACTTTACGACACCTATTGTGGATAGCCAGCCTTTTATTACTGGGACACCAAGTTCGAAGTATTAGAAATGCCAAAAGTCGAGGGACAAAACAACCACTTTCTATGTTCTTTGTAGATCTGGATCCCAATCCTAACAATAAGGATATTTATGAGATCAAGAGCATAAACAACGCAATCGTTAAAATTGAGCCACCGTTAAGAACCAATGATCTTGTGCAATGCCAACGATGTCAACATTTTGGGCACACTAAGGCCTATTGCAAAAAACCATATCATTGTGTTAAATGTGGGATGAATCATCCAACGGCAGAGTGCACCAAATCTATAACTACGCCTCCGTGCTGCATGCATTGTATGAAGCCACATACAGCAAATTACAAAGGCTGTGAAATCTACCGAAACCTTGTCACTAAAAGGAAAAGCAGGCCGAACACTATAGCCAATGCCCCAAAACCATCTTATATTAAAAACAACAACGTATATTCTCAACCCAATACCACACAAGCTAACACATCATTCGGAACTGCAACATATGCAGAAGCAATAAAATCTTCACCAACTAATGGAAACATTATGGAAAAGATCGAGGTTATGCTTTAATGAACATGATGTCAATTTTAATTTCGAAATTTTGCAATTAAATCTCAGGATTGCAGAATGGAATGCAAGTGGCCTTTCCAAGCGCGTAAATGAAGTAGAAATATTTCTCAAAATAAATTTTATTGGCATTCTATTAGTTTCGGAAACACATTTCAATAATAAATCACATTTTAAAATTAAAAATTATGATCTAGTTGCAGCAAATCACCCTGGGGATAGAGCTCATGCTGGTGCTGCGCTATTAATTAAGAGTAATATAAAATATGAGATTTTGGATAAAGTTCAAGAAGATTTTTTTGCAAGCAGCCGGAATCAAAATTATATCGGATGGCTCTAGTTTTTCTATATTTGCAGTATACTTTCCACTCGCCATACTATAAAATGCGAGCAGTATGAAGATTTTTTTTAACGTCTAGGGCATAAATTTATCGTAGGGGGAGACCTTAATGCGAAACATCCATGGTGGGGATCAGATTATCTAATCCAAAGGGGAAAGAATTGTACAAATGTATAGTTAATAACCAATATAAAACTCTATCTACAGGAAGACCTACATACTGGCCATCTGATCCGAACAAAATACTAGATTTTATAGTTTATTGTGGTATACCACAACACTCTCTAGACATTATTGACAACTATGATTTAAGTTCGGATCACAGTCCAATAAAAGCTAGTTTTAACACAATTTATGAAAAAATATCCAATCAACATAAGCTTCTATCAAGTAAAACAGATAAAGACTCCTTCCAATATTGGATTGAAAAAAACGTAAGCTTAAACGTTTCACTTAAAACTAATCAAGAAGTGGAGGACGCTGTGGAATCATTCAATAGTCTCATACATGAAGCTGCATTTTTATCAACACCACATTACACCGATGTAAAAACTAATTTAAATAGAGCCAACAACCACTTAAATAATCGGTTAAGAGAATACAAGAACGACTCATTGAAGACGTACTTGAAAAACTTAGGCACAAATAAAAATGATGACTACAATTTAAGCGACAAAGTATCTAAAAATACCTAAGAAAAGGAATGCTCCAGTTAAAGATATAAGTGGTGTATGGCATAGATCAGATGAGAAAAAGGCAAGGCATTCAGAGATCATTTGGAGGAAACGTTTAAACCATTTTCGTTAAATACGGCAGATGATAGGATAAACACAGAACAATTCCTCGAAGTTCCATGTCAAATGGATCTCCCAATTAAGCACGTTAGCCGTTTAAACGCAGATAAAAACCAATTTTTTACGTTGATTCTGAAAAAGAAACATCATAAAGGTCTCAAACCAGAACAAAAACTGTTCAAATCATAATAATGATAAAAGATCGAATAAATATAAACAAAATTAAAAATTAGTAAAAAAAAAAAGCTTAAGTCAGGCTTAGTCGCTATTATCTTAACCTGAATTTCTTGATGGAAAAAAGCCAACAGTATATTAGTTTTTAAACCCCATGGACGTTCTCTAAATTTACCCAGATTTTAAAACTAATATTACATTTGAAACTGTATGTAAATTTCATTGTTTTTGGCAAAATCGGTTGAATATTTATGTTGAACCTAGATATTAATTTTCACCGATTTTCTCCAATTTCAACAGCGTGCGTCCTTGGCACATGGAACATACTTGCGTCAAATTTCATAGAGATTAAATGTAATATGTGACACGCAGAAATCAAAACCTAAAATCGTATTAACATACCATCTAAATCAAAAACGTATTTCTTCAATTTTCATTAATTCCTTTCTTGGATGTAAGATGTGGCTTCCAGAGCTTAAGATATACAATCGAATTAACATATTTGTAGAGGAGTTATATCTAATACCGAATTTTAATAACGTCATTTCTGACCTCGTGCTAAATATCATCATAAATGGATGTCATATTTTTTTTGTTAATTATTTCTATCATCATTACAATTTTACAAATGAGGGCTTGTGTTGTACAATATGGTAGTAACTTTTAAACAATTCAGAACAGTTTAGGGGGAAAAAATAGCACAAAACCATATTAATGTTTTTCAAAAAAAAATTACATTAAAAGCTTCTACTAACTTCATTTCTGAAGTTATATAAAAGTAATACATGATCTTTAAACAATAAATTTTTGCCCAGTATTATACCAAGGTATTTGATGGAAGTTTGATTATGTATTAGATGCCCATATACACTGAGAGGAATACTGGGAATTTTTTTATATGATTAGTTAAAAGGGAACATCATTGCCTGCGTTTTTGCTGCATTTATTTTAGATTTTCATTTTGTAAGGTATTTTTTAACATGCGCGATATTTTCCTTCATTTTCTTAACGATGGCATTTGAAACTTTTCCACTTGATATGATAGCTGTGTCATCGGCGTATAGAGCTAAAGTTGAACTCTTTCGTAATTTAAAATCGAAAGTATATATAGAGTCGCCCGCGGAACTATTTCTAGAAGAAGACAAAACTATTTCTAGAAGAAAACAAAACTTTTAATAATTTTTTGTAAAAAGAGTGGATATCCGAAGTTATTAAGTTTATAAACGAGACCATCGTACTATATTGTGATGTATGCATTTTCCATGTCTAGAAAAACAGTGCCTGTGCTTTTCCCTGCTATTTACTGTTTTTGACAATATTAACTATCCTCTTTACTTGATGTATTGTGGAGGTTCTCTTTGGAAACCAAATTGTTCTTCTTTCAAGACAGATTTATTCAGTAAACTCGACTTAAAATAATCTTTTCAAATGCCTTATCTAAACAGTTAGCATACTGATCGGGCGGTAGCTCTTTGGAGATTTTGGATCTTTTTCTTGTTTCCAAATGGGAATGACTTTGGCCTTTTTAAAAATACCAGAAAAGTATCCATTTCTTAAACACCATTTAAAAACATTTGTAACAATGCTAAAAACTGAGCTTGGCATTTTCTTATGGAGCAGAGGTTTAATACCATCTATTCCTGAAGCTTTGCAATTTCCCAAAAGATTAACATAATATTTTACTTCCTGCGCAGATGTTAGTTGGATATGAAGATTTCCTGCTAAACATGTATTGTCTAGCCGCTTACAATGTTTGAAAACATTACTTTTCGCAGGCCAAACATCCATGGTGGGGATCAGATTATCTAATCCAAAGGGGAAAGAATTGTACAAATGTATAGTTAATAACCAATATAAAACTCTATCTACAGGAAGACCTACATACTGGCCATCTGATCCGAACAAAATACTAGATTTTATAGTTTATTGTGGTATACCACAACACTCTCTAGACATTATTGACAACTATGATTTAAGTTCGGATCACAGTCCAATAAAAGCTAGTTTTAACACAATTTATGAAAAAATATCCAATCAACATAAGCTTCTATCAAGTAAAACAGATAAAGACTCCTTCCAATATTGGATTGAAAAAAACGTAAGCTTAAACGTTTCACTTAAAACTAATCAAGAAGTGGAGGACGCTGTGGAATCATTCAATAGTCTCATACATGAAGCTGCATTTTTATCAACACCACATTACACCGATGTAAAAACTAATTTAAATAGAGCCAACAACCACTTAAATAATAGGTTAAGAGAATACAAGAACGACTCATTGAAGACGTACTTGAAAAACTTAGGCACAAATAAAAATGATGACTACAATTTAAGCGACAAAGTATCTAAAAATACCTAAGAAAAGGAATGCTCCAGTTAAAGATGTAAGTGGTGTATGGCATAGATCAGATGAGAAAAAGGCAAGGCATTCAGAGATCATTTGAAGGAAACGTTTAAACCATTTTCGTTAAATACGGCAGATGATAGGATAAACACAGAACAATTCCTCGAAGTTCCATGTCAAATGGATCTCCCAATTAAGCACGTTAGCCGTTTAAACGCAGATAAGAACCAATTTTTTACGTTGATTCTGAAAAAGAAACATCATAAAGGTCTCAAACCAGAACAAAAACTGTTCAAATCATAATAATGATAAAAGACCGAATAAATATAAACAAAATTAAAAATTAGTAAAAAAAAGCTTAAGTCAGGCTTAGTCGCTATTATCTTAACCTGAATTTCTTGATGGAAAAAAGCCAACAGTAAATTAGTTTTTAAACCCCATGGACGTTCTCTAAATTTACCCAGATTTTAAAACTAATATTACATTTGAAACTGTATGTAAATTTAATTGTTTTTGGCAAAATCGGTTGAATATTTATGTTGAACCTAGATATTAATTTTCACCGATTTTCTCCAATTTCAACAGCGTGCGTCCTTGGCACATGGAACATACTTGACCTCGTGCTAAATATCATCATAAATGGATGTCATATTTTTTTTGTTAATTATTTCTATCATCATTACAATTTTACAAATGAGGGCTTGTGTTGTACAATATGGTAGTAACTTTTAAACAATTCAGAACAGTTTAGGGGGAAAAAATAGCACAAAACCATATTAATGTTTTTCAAAAAAAAATTACATTAAAAGCTTCTACTAACTTCATTTCTGAAGTTATATAAAAGTAATACATGATCTTTAAACAATAAATTTTTGCCCAGTATTATACCAAGGTATTTGATGGAAGTTTGATTATGTATTAGATGCCCATATACACTGAGAGGAATGCTGGGAATTTTTTTATATGATTAATTAAAAGGGAACATCATTGCCTGCGTTTTTGCTGCATTTATTTTAGATTTTCATTTTGTAAGGTATTTTTTAACATGCGCGATATTTTCCTTCATTTTGTTAACGATGGCATTTGAAACTTTTCCACTTGATATGATAGCTGTGTCATCGGCGTATAGAGCTAAAGTTGAACTCTTTCGTAATTTAAAATCGAAAGTATATATAGAGTCGCCCGCGGAACTATTTCTAGAAGAAGACTTTTTTCATACCATATCAACCACAAATGTTCTACCAGACAACAAAACTTTTAATAATTTTTTGTAAAAAGAGTGGATATCCGAAGTTATTAAGTTTATAAACGAGACCATCGTACTATATTGTGATGTATGCATTTTCCATGTCTAGAAAACAGTGCCTGTGCTTTTCCCTGCTATTTACTGTTTTTGACAATATTAACTATCCTCTTTACTTGATGTATTGTGGAGGTTCTCTTTGGAAACCAAATTGTTCTTCTTTCAAGACAGATTTGATTCAGTAAACTCGACTTAAAATAATCTTTTCAAGTGCCTTATCTAAACAGTTAGCATACTGATCGGGCGGTAGCTCTTTGGAGATTTTGGATCTTTTTCTTGTTTCCAAATGGGAATGACTTTGGCCTTTTTAAAAATACCAGAAAAGTATCCATTTCTTAAACACCATTTAAAAACATTTGTAACAATGCTAAAAACTGAGCTTGGCATTTTCTTATGGAGCAGAGGTTTAATACCATCTATTCCTGAAGCTTTGCAATTTCCCAAAAGATTAACATAATATTTTACTTCCTGCGCAGATGTTAGTTTGATATGAAGATTTCCTGCTAAACATGTATTGTCTAGCCGCTTACAATGTTTGAAAACATTACTTTTCGCAGTCCATATCATATTGTGGTGAATATACCTGTGGGAAAATGCAATCACTTGAGAGATTGCATTTGCCTTTATTTCATTGTCGCGTAAATCAGTGCCTTAAGAATTTCCATTCATGCCTTTTACCCTTTGAAGCTTAAGTCAGTAACCAGATTTTTTTTTGCTATGTGGCAACCATTGAAGAAAGTTTGAACAGCTGCTGTTTCTCAGCTGTTTTAATGTACCTACGAGTAAATTTCTTTCAACAACATCGTTGCTTACGATAGTCTATCCATAAATTGTGCATGTCATCGGAACATGGTCGTTGCCAAGCATATCTTCACGTGTTATGATTGAAAAAACAAATAAACTGGTGCTTGTCACCAAAGATCAACAGCATAAGGCCGAGTGGGCTTTTTTTTGTTGTCCAAATCTTGTGAAGCTGTTGGGATAATTTATATAATAGCTGGATCTAATTTAGTGATTGTAAAGCCTATTGCCAGCTGTATTGTTGCGGTGGCAATTCCAGATGGTGTGTTAGACATTAAGATCTGCAAAAATAAAGAAGTCGTTTCTTGTTGCTGTTATTTTTTCTAATTCATCGATAACTGTTGTTGTATATTTTGGGAATAAGATGCAGTAATTCTTATTGGGCTATTGTTCATATAAACCAAGGTGGGTGTATTTTCTATTGTGACTGTTGGGAACTTTGGAATACGTTGGTGGGGAATACATTCCGTTTAGGACTCCGCCGCCATGGGCAATCGATCTTCTCTATAAATGGTAGAATTTCTCAATTTTAATTTGCGGTGGGGTTTCAAAAATGTTTCGTTTAACAATACAATATAGATGTGGTTTTCGTTTAGAAAATTTTTCAATTCGATTATAGCGGACAGACTTGTTATGCCTTAGGCGTTCGAATGCATAATCTAGAGTTCATTTTCTGTCTCTTTGTTATATGACATGTTTAAGCATTATACCAAGAACAAGCATTTATCATATTTGTTTTGCACTTTTGTGGAGCGTCTAAGCTTCGAAATAAATTGCAAGAATTGTTTCGTTGGAAATATTCGGCCCAGTTACGGTTGTCGCCGTCGCACTGTGGCTGAAATTTCGATTTCGTTGGCCAAAAGTGTAATTTTTTTGTCACCGATTTTTAAAAAAGCCAAAAATTAGGTTAAACTATTGCTAATAGTGGGCGTGGAATGATGTTAAACTCAACCGTTTTTTTTTTAATTTTAGAAAATGGTGTTTTTTTTTTGTTTTTTTTATCAAAAATAAATGGATACTACTCGCAAGCTGTTATCGATAATGGCCAGCTTGCCTTTTTTATAATGTTGGTAGGGGTGACGCGTCGTAACGCCCGTGGACATAATGCCCACTGGCGCTATGTCGCACCTAAAATGGAAATAACGCCCACGGGCTTTATGTCCATTTTAATTGGACATAAAGCCCATGACTGGCGCGACATTAAGCCCACGGGCTTTATGTCCATTTTAGGTGCGACATAACGCCCACGACATTCGAAGTGTGGTCTGTTTTTGTAACAGTACCGTTATTTCCAATGTTTGCACACCAACTTTGGTATTACTTTGCAATTGAAGAACAGCTTGACGTTTGCAGTTTGAAAGTGATCTTTTTTGTGCTGCGTGGAAGTAAAAAGCGTGTGCTATTAATAAAAATGGAAAAAAAAAGTTTTGAGTTATGAATTCATAAGTGGATATCGCAAAAATTCCCAACTCCTTTTGTTAAAAAAGGAGAGACAGATATTCAAGAAAAAATGTGTTCACAAAGATCGTACACGGTACATATGCTACATTGATACCTGCAATGTAAGTGTTTCTGTGAACGGAGATGGTGTCTGTGAGCAGCTAAGTTTGGGTTATCATCATAACCATGCACCTCCGGAGGACATAATTAAAAAATTTGAGATGCTGCGAAACATAAAAAGTGCTTGTAAGGAAAAAACCGCTGCAAAAAGGAAAGGAGTTCGGGAAATTTTTGATCAAGAGTGCATCAAAGATGCACAACTGGCATCCTCTGTGTGCTTCCCACAAATGAGGAGACAGTTGCAGCGAATTCGCAATGAGGGAATGCCGAGGGATCCAAATACTCCGCAGGAATTGAAATCGATGTTCGAGGAGGATAATTTCTTGTTGGAATATGGAAAATCTAAACATATAGATAAGCCGTTTTATCGAGAAACTGTAATAGAAGACGATTTTTCATATACAGTTTTTATATCTCCAACAATTTCGGACATAATTTCCAAAAAAAACTAACGATCGTCGCTATTTACTTGATGGCACATTTAAAACTGTACCGGCTTGCGGATATAAGCAGTTGCTCGTAATTCATTACCATTACATGGACCATGTAAGTAATCCAACATTGGTTGATGTGAAATTGCATACAAAATAATATTTGCCTTACCTTGCAGACTTTCCCTTTCATGTATATACTGATGTCAAAAAAATACAGAGAAGCATATATGTTTCAATTTATTGACACCAACATTTTCAAATTCCAACCATCCGTATTTCATAGCGATTATGAAACAGCCTTACGGAAAGCTTTACTGTTAGTATTCCCGAATGTGTCCTTAAAAGGTTGCTGGTTTCATTACTGTCAGGCCTTACGGCGAAACTCCGTAAAAATTAAAAATTTCGGCAAAATAATGAAAAGCAACGAAGAGTGCAATAAGTGGTACCGCACATTTTTGAGTCTGCCGTTAGTGAAGCCCGAACAGATTGAGGAGATGTTTCTGGTTTTGAAAAACAGTACCATCATGTCCTTAACAAAGCACCGAGAATGCCTTAATTATTTTGTGAAATACTTTGAGAAACAGTGGATGACAAAGGTAAATTTTATAGTAGAAGTTAAATAAAAGTTAGGAAATTTATTTTTGATGTGTGTAACTGAAATAGGGACAAATAGAAAACGTGAATTAAGAAAATAATCGGCGCCGATTATATTCTTACTTCACCTTTTTCCTTCTGCACATGGAACCGCTTATGTTCTATTTGTATCTATTTCATTTGCACAAAAAAGGTTGGGTTCCACGTACAGAAGGCAAGAGGTGAAGTTAGAAAAAAAAATCGGCGCCGATACAAATAGAACATAATCGATTACTTCTGTTACATGTTTGTTTCTCTTGTTTGTGAAGATTTTTTTCTAATCCTGTTTGATCCTCTTTACTTGTACATTGAACCACTTTAAGTTTTCCATTATGATTTTTCAGATCACACCTTCCGGATTTTCGGTACACCTGCAGAAAGTGCGAACTATTAGCTCTTTAGAAGGATTCAACTCCAAGCTCTCTAGCAAACTAGAGAAGCATGGTCGTTTTATTGAATTTTTGGAAATTATCCGCAATGAAGACTTCGCGCAGTCTGTATCTCTGGCCCAATCATCTGCTGGTCTTTTGAATGTGCTACCACAGAAGCGAAAACGGCATAATGTGCAGGACAATAAAATCCACCAGGCGACACAACAACTGGACAAAGGCCACATGTCACATGTCGGCGCCGATTTTTTTTTTCTAACTTCACCTCTTGCCTTCTGTACGTGGAACCCCACCTTTTTTGTGCAAATGAAATAGATACAAATAGAACATAATCGGTTACTTCTGTTACATGTTTGTTTCTCTTGTTTGTGAAGATTTTTTTCTAATCCTGTTCGATCCTCTTTACTTGTACATTGAACCACTTTAAGTTTTCCATTATGATTTTTCAGATCACACCTTCCGGATTTTCGGTACACCTGCAGAAAGTGCGAACTACTAGCTCTTTGGAAGGATTCAACTCCAAGCTCTCTAGCAAACTAGAGAAGCATGGTCGTTTTATTGAATTTTTGGAAATTATCCGCAATGATGACTTCGCGGTCATTTGAATGTGCTACCACAGAAGCGAAAACGGCATAATGTGCAGGACAATAAAATCCACCAGGCGAATTCGCAATGAGGGAATGCCGAGGGATCCAAATACTCCGCAGGAATTGAAATCGATGTTCGAGGAGGATAATTTCTTGTTGGAATATGGAAAATCTAAACATATAGATAAGCCGTTTTATCGAGAAACTGTAATAGAAGACGATTTTTCATATACAGTTTTTATATCTCCAACAATTTCGGATATAATTTCCAAAAAAAACTAACGATCGTCGCTATTTACTTGATGGCACATTTAAAACTGTACCGGCTTGCGGATATAAGCAGTTGCTCGTAATTCATTACCATTACATGGACCATGTAAGTAATCCAACATTGGTTGATGTGAAATTGCATACAAAATAATATTTGCCTTACCTTGCAGACTTTCCCTTTCATGTATATACTGATGTCAAAAAAATACAGAGAAGCATATATGTTTCAATTTATTGACACCAACATTTTCAAATTCCAACCATCCGTATTTCATAGCGATTATGAAACAGCCTTACGGAAAGCTTTACTGTTAGTATTCCCGAATGTGTCCTTAAAAGGTTGCTGGTTTCATTACTGTCAGGCCTTACGGCGAAACTCCGTAAAAATTAAAAATTTCGGCAAAATAATGAAAAGCAACGAAGAGTGCAATAAGTGGTACCGCACATTTTTGAGTCTGCCGTTAGTGAAGCCCGAACAGATTGAGGAGATGTTTCTGGTTTTGAAAAACAGTACCATCATGTCCTTAACAAAGCACCGAGAATGCCTTAATTATTTTGTGAAATACTTTGAGAAACAGTGGATGACAAAGGTAAATTTTATAGTAGAAGTTAAATAAAAGTTAGGAAATTTATTTTTGATGTGTGTAACTGAAATAGAGACAAATAGAAAACGTGAATTAAGAAAATAATCGGCGCCGATTATATTCTTACTTCACCTTTTTCCTTCTGCACATGGAACCGCTTATGTTCTATTTGTATCTATTTCATTTGCACAAAAAAGGTTGGGTTCCACGTACAGAAGGCAAGAGGTGAAGTTAGAAAAAAAATCGGCGCCGATACAAATAGATACAAATAGAACATAATCGATTACTTCTGTTACATGTTTGTTTCTCTTGTTTGTGAAGATTTTTTTCTAATCCTGTTTGATCCTCTTTACTTGTACATTGAACCACTTTAAGTTTTCCATTATGATTTTTCAGATCACACCTTCCGGATTTTCGGTACACCTGCAGAAAGTGCGAACTACTAGCTCTTTAGAAGGATTCAACTCCAAGCTCTCTAGCAAACTAGAGAAGCATGGTCGTTTTATTGAATTTTTGGAAATTATCCGCAATGAAGACTTCGCGCAGTCTGTATCTCTGGCCCAATCGTCTGCTGGTCTTTTGAATGTGCTACCACAGAAGCGAAAACGGCATAATGTGCAGGACAATAAAATCCACCAGGCGACACAACAACTGGACAAAGGCCACATGTCACATGTCGGCGCCGATTTTTTTTTTCTAACTTCACCTCTTGCCTTCTGTACGTGGAACCCCACCTTTTTTGTGCAAATGAAATAGATACAAATAGAACATAATCGGTTACTTCTGTTACATGTTTGTTTCTCTTGTTTGTGAAGATTTTTTTCTAATCCTGTTCGATCCTCTTTACTTGTACATTGAACCACTTTAAGTTTTCCATTATGATTTTTCAGATCACACCTTCCGGATTTTCGGTACACCTGCAGAAAGTGCGAACTACTAGCTCTTTGGAAGGATTCAACTCCAAGCTCTCTAGCAAACTAGAGAAGCATGGTCGTTTTATTGAATTTTTGGAAATTATCCGCAATGAAGACTTCGCGGTCTTTTGAATGTGCTACCACAGAAGCGAAAACGGCATAATGTGCAGGACAATAAAATCCACCAGGCGACACAACAACTGGACAAAGGTCACATGTCCCTGTCAGATTTCTTCAACGTCATAATAAATAGAGATAATAAAATTCTAAGGGCAATTTACACTACAGCCAGACGACGGAAGTTTTGAAATGCATTATATGTACACTGGATGCCAGGACTATTCTTTTGCAACCATGCAAGCATTTTAAAATATGTTGCGGCTGTTATGACAAATTGGAAACAAATGCAAACAAAAATAATTCACCTTTACTTTGTCCATATTGTCGTCAAATTGTTGAATCTATTGAATCCGAACCAGATTGCCAGAATTGAAAATTCCCCAGTTCAGTGGTTCCTACACCGACTGGCCGGACTTTTTTGCAATGTTTTGTACGGTAATAGCTAATGATATGGACTTAAAAAACGTTGAGAAGTTTCAGCATCTCCGTGCAAGCTTAGTGGGGGCTGCCTTGGATACGATTTCCTCTTTAGAACCAAACGACGCAAATTATGATAAGGCAGTTACATTGCTAAAAAATCGATTCGATAATAAGTTGCTCCTTTTTCAGTCCCACATTAAGGACATTTTTGGTCTTAAAGGTGCTGATAAAGGTTCAGCATCCAGTCTTCGGCAGCTCAGCGATAAGCTTAACGCTCATGTTAGGGCCCTCGAGACAATATGCAACAAGGAACAAATGGCAGATGGATTTTTGGTTAATCTGGTTGCGTCAAAGCTTGATCCTCAAAGTCAATCAAAGTGGGAGGAAGGGATACAGAACGACAAGTTACCAACGTGGACATCTATGTCATTATTCCTCGACCGGAGATGCCGCATGCTGGAAAATCTTGAAAGTTCCATGGCGCCAAGAATGTCCAATCAATCGGCGAATAAGAAATCGAATACCCATGGTCGAAGCGCTCTTATAGCTTCTGGTTCCGCGTCTATAATATGTAATTTTTGTGAAGCAAAAGATCATTTTATATGGAATTGTTCACGTTTCTTAAACTTATCGCCAACACTACGCTTTAAAGAAGCCAAAAATCTAAGCTTGTGCCTCAATTGTTTGAGGAAAGGTCACAGGCTCTTGAAACGTAAGTCAGGACCGTATCGTCATTGTCACATGAAGCATCATTCATTATTACATATGGAGAATAACAATTTAGAATCGTCACCCACTCTTCATCAAGTAAACGCTGCCTATACCCATGAATCAACTAATCAAACATCGACACCAACCCAATCTACTCTCGTTTCGTCCAACTCAACTTTTGAAACGTTGGAACCTCATGTTGGTACAAATTAAAGGCGTGCACAGATACAACTGAATGCACCAGTTGGTATGCTTTCCTATTTTGAGTGAGTATAGATGAGTAAAATTTAGTTTCTGTTACGAGTTGGTATTGTTACTCTTTCTAACAGTTATGGTGTGGTGTGTATAGAGAGAAAGAGAGTAACATATTTGTTTGCATCTGTTTCTCCCAAACTGGTATAAACAGATATTGGTGGTGACACCATAAGTACTTATGGTATGTTGTTGATCAGAACGAGTTGTTGTTATTAAATTAGCTTTTAATAGAATAATTCCTGTGTAGGATCATTGAATTTTACTGAAAATAAAAAGTATTTAATAAACAGTAACAACTTTTTTATTTTATTTTTATTTAATGTTTATTAATAACAAAATAACAATTCATTTTTAAAATAACATTTAAGAAGCTTTTAACATCAATCTTTGGATGAAAAACATAAACACAAGAATTCATATGAGTATTTAAATAAAAAAAATATAACACTGGCCAACAAAATGAAAAAAGTTGGTTGTTTCAATCGATTTAAAAACTGTTTACTTTTTCGACGTGGATGTATCAAGGAAAGAAAACAAGAGCTGACAGAGCAAAACGGACTTCGGATTTGAAAATAGCACGCCGATTTCAGCAAGAAACAGTTTTTAAATTGATTGAAACAAAAGTAGTGTTGGGCTTTGTAATCAATTTCAAT
Organism: Hydrotaea diabolus; assembly: GCA_963513945.1. Taxonomy (NCBI): domain Eukaryota; kingdom Metazoa; phylum Arthropoda; class Insecta; order Diptera; family Muscidae; genus Hydrotaea; species Hydrotaea diabolus. Next base: position 99,884,128 of record OY740716.1, on the reverse strand, counting down.
TAAAATTAATATACAAAGTAAACTTAAACAAAATAATTCAGTCTTTTGAAGTTTAATTACATACATATAACAAAAAAGGGATCGTTGCATTTCAAAATAAATACAGGGAATGATCTAAACAAAAAAATCAGTCTTTTGAGTTTATATTTATGAATAAAATTTGATTAAACGATTTGCTATTGCATCCTATTTTAGAAAAAATCCTCTCAGACGGAGCACTTGAAGCTGGAATAGCCAAAATTCGGCAGCTTAATTTGTACAATAGTGGATATTCATTTTTTCTGTCATTCCACCACTTTAAAAGATCAAAGTCATGTTGTAAGAACACTTTTGTATTTTTATATTTTATTATTTCGTTTTCAATCCTCAATTCGCTAGAATGAACTTCCTGGATTGGTTGAAAGTACTTTTCAAACAATGAATATATTGGTGAGGTATTTGTAGCAATTGGTAAATCATATTGCTTTCATTTGAATAATGTAACAGCAATGATTTACACTTATTTATTACATCAGTTTGTTCATTTGAATCAAATTGAGTAAGCTGGTTAGCTGGTGGAAACAAAAATATTGCTAGTTTATGATATATTGTTATATGGCTGTCGACTAGAGAAATTAGCGTGTCATATAATTTTGTTTTAAATTCTTTGATAAAACTAGATTCATTGTCATTTGTGGTGTTACACATCACTTTCAATTTATTTATATGAGGACGAACCATATGCAACGTAGGATAGGAGCTTCCCTCAAGTTCTTTCGAAGCATCCATAAACGGTTTTAAAATAGATATCAAGAGATCTAAATGGTATTCTATTAAAATATTGTATTTTTCTGTTAATTTTTTTTCATTGAGGACTCTTTGAATTTCTTAAAAATTGTTTTTTTTATAGACAAAATTGTGGTATATACTGTATTCCATCTTGTGGGTGTGTAGCTTTTAAGTGATGAGTTAAGATCTACATTTAAACCAGATTTCTTAAAAAATATTACTAGTTTTGATGCTGTTGTTACTATTTCTTGAATCTGTGATGACCCTTTTATGCATTTTTCAATTGTGTTGTGAAGCAAATGATTTATGCAGTTGATGTTTTCATGTTCTGTTAAAGCTGATTTAATGTTACTTCCTCTGTCGGTAACAACAACAGTGGCATCATTTAAGGAACAGTTAAATTCGCCAAGTTATGTAGCCAATTTTTCTTTTATTTTGATGCCTATCCATAATAAGAAATAAATAGGACGTTATATATTACATGTGTATAGAAAACAAATATGTATGCAACTTTATTTTGTAAATATTCATGTTACTCTTTTTAATAAGACTGTATTTTTACCTGTATTTGGAGATCCCTTCATTGATTTTACTCCTAAAAGCTTATTTATGCACTCTCCATCCATAATAAAATGACATGTTAGGGCAAGATAGGAAATTTTTGAAAAATTCTCCGTCCACAAATCGCACGTGAGCAAGTATCCAATTTCCCGTATCGATGATATCTCTGAATGAAGCTTGTTGAATTGTATTATATAACTATTTTCCACATTTCGAGAAATTGTAGTAGGATGTGGGATCAATGCATCAACGTTTAGGTTACTCCCGAATTTAATTCCAAATGACAGAAGTAACTTCGAATACTCTTTCAATCCAGCATCATTGACTATAGAATATAGGCGAATATTTTGAACAACCCAATTGGTCAAAACTTCTGTGCATGCCTTTTTAGCTTCTTGGTTTGGCTCAACTAGTTCTTTGTTTTCACTTTTCATCAATAAATAGCACTTATGCTTATTTAAATTTGAAAGGGCTCTTTTGTTGTATTTATAAACTTTTGTACATGTTTTACATGCAACAAAATTTAATATTTCTTCATCATTTTCATCTTTTATTATTCCAAAACATTCCCATTTTATTTTGCTTCGACCCCTTTTGTCACTAATTTTGTATGTTCCAGATTTAATATTTTCTTTTACATTTGAACTATTCATTTTAGTTTGTTTTTCTTTTCAAATTCCAATTAGCACACTATTTTATTTGTTCCACCACCTGTAACTACAAAATACTTATGGTACCACAGTTATTTGAGAACAAAAAGCAAATACATTCCTCACTCATACTCAATACTACACTCAACTGTTTCTCTTTTGTGTGGTGTGGTGTGTTCCTACAAAAATAAACACACCACAACTGTTACACTCATTCTCTGATTTATACCCATGGTATATTGGTATGTATATGGTGTATTCGTTTTGTTATCACTTGCAGTTACACTGCTGCACGTGTTTAGTACAAATATCTTGTTAGCTACCGCTATCGTTTTAGTAAGAAACAAATTTGGACTATTCGTGCCTTGTCGCGCAATTTTAGATTCAGCTTCTCAATTAAACTTTATTACAAGTCGTTTTGCAAATCAGATAAAGAATTCAAATATCTCAATTTCAGGCATAGGGGAAGGCAATATTATAGCTGATAAAGCAACTGAAGTTTTGATAAAGTCATGCCACAGTGATTATTCTGTTTCGTTTTTTGCTGTTGTTATACCAGCCATAACCGAGTATCAACCAAATGCAAATCTCGATGTTAGCCATTTCAAAATACCCAGTAACGTTAAATTAGCAGACGGGGATTTCTATAAGCGAGGCTTATTGATTGGTGCAGGCCTATTTTTTGAGCTCATGAACGTTGGTCAAATTCGTTGTGGAAATAATTCGGCGATACTTCAAAAAACTCGTCTTGGATGGGTGGTATCTGGTGGTGGTGTTTGCCGTTCAAATTCGTGCTCGTTGGCAACCGCTTACAGGGGCTTTTCGAAGAGCGAAAGTGAATCTTTGGTAGATATTGTGAAAGGCTTTTGGCAAGTAGAAGAAAATTTCGGAAATAAACGAAACCCTACCACGGACGATGCATTTTGCGAGGACCATTTTATTCGAAACACTGTTCGGCTACAATCTGGAGAATACTCAGTATCTTTGCCAAAGAAATTAGATATCTATGAGCTTGGTGAATCGTACGATCGTGCACTCAGACGTTTCATGAATCTTGAGAAGAAATTGAATAAACTGTCAGCTGTAAAGAAGAAATACATTGACTTCATGAATGAGTATGCAGATTTTCAACACATGTCTCTCGTCACGGTTATTCCTAAAAATACCGAAACTTTCTTCCTTCCTCACCACTGTGTCCATAAAGAAGACAGTACAACAACAAAGCTTATGGTAGTGTTCGATGGATCTGCCAAAACAACAACAGGCCTATCACTTAATGATACTCTGTACTCGGGACCAACCATACAACCAAAATTGTTTAGTACATTGCTTCGATTACGGTTCTTCAAAATTGCTTTAAGTGGGGATATATGTAAAATTTATCGATGTGTTCACGTCTCCCCACCAGACGATTATCTCCAGTGCATATTGTGGAGGAGCACCGTAAATAAAGACATACAAATATACAAGCTGAACACTGTAACGTATGGAACTAAACCCGCGGCCTTTCTTGCTATTCGTACAATGCATCACCTCGCATCGGCCGAAGAAAATGTGTTCCCTATTGGTGCAAATGTTATCAAACGAGACTTTTACGTTGACGATTTGATCTCTGGAGGAAATTCAGTGGAAGAAGTTGTCGAGATAAGAGAGCAAGTCACCGCGCTACTGAAAAGAGGTAACTTTGAGATACGAAAATGGTGTTCGAACGATGATTCTGCCTTGCAAGGAGTCCCAATTGGCGACCGCGAAACATTTTTGCAATTTCACGATGGCACAGACATTACTAAAACTTTGGGCCTTGCATGGAACCCAAAATCAGACAAATTTATGTTCTCGTTTTTCCTTTTTATGGACAATAGTAATGTTTCGAAGCGGACTATTTTGTCGTCCATAGCCCGTTTTTATGACCGTCTTGGATTAATAGGCCCGGTAATAACTTAAGGCAAGGTGTTTATGCAGAATCTTTGGAAAATCAAACTGGAATGGGACGAGAGCTTGCTCCAAGATTTACATTCGGCGTGGCTACAATATGTATCTACATTTTCATTTGTTAACAATTTTGAATTTCCTCGCTTTGTTTCCATTCCAGAATCGACTATACAAATACATGCCTTTTGCGATGCCAGCTTATCTGCCTATGGTGCATGCGTTTATGTAAGATCGGAAAGATACAAGTCAATTTGCTGTGCTCTAAATCTCGAGTGGCACCACTGAAGGTTCTGACAATACCCAAATTGGAGTTATGGGCTGCATCACTTCTCGCAGAACTTTTAGAATGTATTTCGGGTACCCTCTGCAACAACTACGAATACCACTGTTGGTCGGATTCAATGGTTGTTTTGTCGTGGCTGCGGAAAGAGTCCTCGAACTTCAATATTTTTGTGTCGCATTCAAAATTTAACTAATAATATGTTTTGGCATCACGTTCCAACCGCCTCAAATCCAGCGGAAATTTTATCCAGAGGGGCTACACCTGAAGATCTTTTGAAGTCCAAGCTTTGGAAAGATGGACCTAATTTTTTACACAAAAATGAAGAATACTGGCCAAAGATATCGAATCTTGTGGACGACTTGCCAGAACGCCGCCATGCTGTTTTAGTTATTTCGACTGCAAACGACTTTTCAATAAATTGTAAATATCATAATTCATTCCTCACTACTCAGCGCATTTTCGGCTATGTATATCGATTTTTGAATTTTACAAGAGGAATCAAATGTTTCGGAAATCTAACCGACAATGAGATACAAATGGGAACCAAAATATTGTTTCGTAATATTCAATTGATTCATTTCCCAGCTGAGTATAAAGCTTTAAAATCTAATGAAAGTGTCTCTCCATCTAGTAAATTGTACTCACTTACACCGTTTATTGATTCTGATGGATTAATTAGAGTTGGTGGGCGCTTACAAAATTCATATTTAAATTTTGATGCACGGCATCCGGTTGTTATCCCCAAACGTCATCCTCTCACAACATCTACGATTTTGTATTATCACGAAAAATTACTGCATGCTGGACCACAATGCCTTCTAGCCAACATTCGTCAACAATACTGGCCTCTAGGAGGCTGGAAAACCGTAAGCGGTATCATTGGCAAATGCGTCAAATGCTTTCGCATCAAACCTAAAGTAGCAGAACATATAATGTGCAGCTTGCCAGAAGAGAGAGTGCAGCCTAATAGGGCATTTTATACAACGGGCATTGATTTTTGAGGCAGATCCACAATCAATGTTTGGAAGATGAAATAAACTGGAAATTTATTCCGCCCAGATCGCCGCATTTTGGCGGCCTTTGGGAAGCTGCGGTTAAGTCAGCCAAATACCATTTCTACCGTACTGTGGGGCAATCAGTTCTTATATTTGAAGAATTAAGGGCACTGGTATGTCAAATATCCGCCATTCTTAATTCTAGACCTTTATGTCCAATTTCAGAAGATCCTAACGATCTCGAGGTGCTTACGCCAGGCCATTTTCGGAACCTGACATAACCGATTTGAATATGAATCGCCTAACCAGATGGCAAAGAGTGAGCTATATACAACAAAATTTTTGGAAAAAATGGAGTACTTCGTATTTGGCTCTACTACAGGAGCGATCAAAGTGGCGGACACAGCGAAAAAACGTTACAGTTGGGGACATGGTTCTTGTAAAGGACGAAAATCTTCCTCCTTTAAAATGGCAGTTGGGTCGAGTGACGGGTGTGGTAACTGGTGAAGATAATGATGAGTCGCCCTAGTCAAAACTGCGAACGGTACGTGTCGACGATCCGTAACTAAATTAGCAATACTACCAATTGAAGATAATTTTGTTGAAAGTCATAGCCTTTCAACGTGGGGAGAATGTTCAATGAAACCACTGTCCAATCATTTGCAGTAGCGTCGAAAGTAGCAGCAGTCATACCAGCAATGAAATATACGAACATTTCTTCGTCAATACATTTATTTATTTGTACATCGATATGTGTATTTCTCTATTGCCTATGCCATTTACAACAACATCATGCAAAGGGTCATAAAATATGAATATTCATATTTCTAGCGGTGCAGCCAAATGATGTTAATAATTACGTTAATAATTAAGATGGTTGTTAATGACTCAGATGTTTTGTCGCTTCTCTTTTGTGCTTAAAGAATTTGTTGAAATTTCATACAGTTTAGTTGCCTAGTAACACTGAAATAAATCAAACGATATCGATCGCAAAACATTAAAACATTTTTCGAATCAGCCTATAAAAAGGCTTATCGGCTCAAACATAAGTATTTTAATTAATTTGATTAAAGAAAAACAAAAATTATGTCGTTTCTTTAGATTTTAGAACTACTTCAGGCTCAGTAAGAATTGCTTCCGACATGTGCTGCATGAAATGTCGAAATCGACTTCAATATTTCATTTGCCCAACCCACTGTAGCATATTATTGAAGGAATTTTTAGATGCTTGTGAAGAACAATCTGCCGTATGTGGGATAAAGCGTCCATGACGGAAGAAGAGATTAATAAGGCAAAGGAACACTTTTTTACGAAGTTCGGAGTACCAGGTGTGTGGACGAAACCCACATCAAAATAATTTCGCTGGGAAGCAACGATGCGAATCTGTATTTGAACCGGAAAGGATTTTACAGCTTAAACGCTACTGATGTGAGTTCTTAGTTTACCTTATACTTGTACAATTTATATTTTTCTTTTGCTTCTCTTAGGTATGTGATCATAAGATGATAATTCGCTTTTTTGATGGCACATACTGTGGATCTGCACCGGACTCACTGAAGAGGTTACTTCATGAACGGTATGATGCAGGAGGCATATTCAGTCATTTGTCTGAATATGCCTCATCCACCTCATTCTTGATTTTAAATCCTTCCAAACCTGTAAGATTTCATAAACATTTTATAACAAAAATTATAAAACAAACATACTCTTTGCCGGCCATCGGTGTCTCTTACCAGAGGCCCGCTTGCATTTAATTTTGTTGCAATGGCCTCCAATCCGATTTTAAATTAGCCTTTTGCCAAACGAGGATTTTTTTCCAGTTCGGCAACTAAAATTTCAAATTGTTTCGTGCTTGTTATTTTCATTGTTATTTATTTTTTGTTTATGTATCTAAACGGGAAGTATCAAATTGCAAAAAATCAACAACGCCTCAAAAAATATCAACGGCGCCTCAAAAATACAAGGCGACAGATATTCTCAAACATCAATTCACTTCGTCGCTATCGACAAAAAGCGAGAACCATTATACGAATGTTGTCGCCTCGCTCAAATTCGCGACGACGCACTGTGGCCTAAATTTTGATTTCGTTGGGCTTAAGTGAAATTTTTTGTTGTCACAGATTTTTAAAATTTTTGCGCCCTTTTATAGCTTATATATCCAGATTATGGTAGCCAAAAAATTAAGTTAAACTATTGCTAATTGAGGGCGTGGCATGCTGTTAAACTCAACTGTTTTTTTAATTTCAGAAAAAGGTGTTTTTTTTTATCAAAAATAAATGGTTACTACTCGCAAGCTATCATCGATAATGGCCTGCGGTCTTTTTTATAATGTTCGTATTATAGTCTTTAGTAGTTGTAAGTGGTCACAGCTCTAGCGTTTAATATTAGGGGCGTTATGTAATATTTAAGAAACTACTATATTTTTCTCAAATTTAAACTTAGTGGAATAGAACTTCTAGGGAACAAGGAACGTTTACCACCCGGAGAAAGGTACCCGCGACGACCCACTGTGGGATCGCTTCATATATTTTTGTGCAAAAAATAGAAGGAATAGTCCGAGATCATTGAAAGTTGGCACCGAGCATTATATTGACTAAATTAAGAAAAAAATGGCATTTCATCAAAATCGGCCACGCCCACCGCCCATACAGATTATAGATAAGAATTTTTTTTAATATTTTGTTTATTATTCCACAAAAAAATTTATTTATTCTTCATCTATCATTTCTTTGACTACATCATCACATTCCAAATCCTGTTTGGATGGCTTATGTCTTAGGTTGGTTATAAAAGGGTCTGATGAAACCAGTAAGCGATGAAAAATATCAGTGTTTGTCGCAACTCTACTGCATTTCCTAGAAAACATTAACCTATACTTCCTGTAGTCCTTATTTCTTGCTTCTTCACTTAGCATACCAATAGGAAGAATTGCTGCATCCATGATGTCTTTTCCATGTATAAGTATTTTATGCACGGTGATCGGCATGAAATACCAACCATATTTTTCAACGAACAGTTTTGCCGTATCCCAAGTATAGTTTTTGAACTTTTCCGAATTGATTTTGTGGCCACACGTTATTATTTGTAATATTATTCGGAAACGATCTATCAGCTCTTCCTCAACTCCGGTAATATTAGCAATGAGTGCCGGGTTGAAGAAAAAACGTCGCGACGTATTCACATTATTAGATGATCCTGTGCCATGTTGAACTGAATCGACTCTTATGTTCATTCGTTCCTTGAGTGCTTTTTGTATACGAAGCTTGTTGTTTTCTTTCAATTATTTATGTTGTACTGTTAGCGCAGACCATTTTTCAAAGGGTTTGTTGTAAGCAACATGAAGAATGCACTCCATAAATTTAATTCTAGCATGTAACGAGGAAAGGCCCAATTTACATGCTTCCCCATCAATTGCTTTTCTTGAAATTGTAGAAAATTGATTCATTTCGGAAGGCTTCGCCTTACAAATATAACAAACGGCTGATGGAGCTGTATTTGTAACAGTTTGAGCCGTCTTCCCATCCAACATAGTAAACAATAAATTATGTTTCACACTGAATTGCCTACCACATGCTAAAATCTCTGTACTATTCAAAGCTGCAATATCGCGATTCACTTTCTAAACAAGACTTAAGACTTTCTCTTTTGTTTCTTTAGCAAATTCGAAGGAAATAGGACGACAGTATCTTGTAGACGAAGACCTTTGATTTCGCCAGTATTCATCTCCAGATGTTGACTGCAGAGATAATGGCACCATAGATGCTAACAACAAGTTCTTATCACTAATATCACCTGATAAGTTCTGGTTATATTCCACATTACCAGATGAGCCATCACAACCCCATTTAGACGTGAGCGTGCAACTAGAAACCGTCATAGCATTTACTTCTTCGTTTGAAAAACTTTTAAATAACCACCTTATTGTGTGGTCCAATAAGCTTTGCAAGTTAACAGAAGCATCTTTTTCGGATATTTGGATATCATCTGGATAGCACTTTGCTTTCTCTTCAGCAACATTTTTATAGGGCGGTAAAAAATGGTATCCTTGCTTTTTAAAACCATTTTTTATACATTCATACTGGAACTTTGTGAGCTCTGCATCCATCATTATTGATAATACAATCGATGACGGAATGTATGTTGGAGTTGCTTCATTTCCACCCGATACTTTACTCGCCATAAGCAAATGCTCCTCTGTATACTGCGATGCCAAATCAGCAGCTTTGAACTTTTTTACACGATCGCTGCAATCTTCAAAGTTTTTAGCTGGCCTTCCCCGTTTTTTGGAGCAACTTGGTTGATCATCAGGCATCTCAGCACTCACTTCAAATATTCCTAATTAGAAATATTATATTAGTGCAAAATTTAAACAATTTTATTATTTTTCTAAGCAGTGATTATGTTGTGTTGCTTTCCTATTACAAATTGTATGTCGTTCCCAACTTACCTTTCAGCCATGTTTCATATTTCTTAAAAAAATCTTGCCTATTTACTTGACATTTATGCCATCTATCCTTAAAATGACTAACGAACCGCTTTGAAATGGCCTTTTTAACATCTTCAACTTGATCTGAAGAATGTTTCGAATTTTTAGTTTTTATGAAAGTGTTTAATAAATTTATTTCTCCATTGCAATTAATTATTTCTTTACACAGTTCTTCATATAAAACCGAAAACAAAATCATTTTGATACTTATATATAAAAATTTTAAAAACTTTGAAAACTAAAATCGAAAATGTTGTTGTTCTTCCTTTTGTTCACTACAAAATGATAAAATAATCATGTGCTAATTCTAAAAATCATATGGTTTTGTTTTTATTTATCTCTATGCACTGTTTCGCCCCAATTGTTAATTGTTGTTGTTATATTCAATATTCAATAAATAGCTGGCCTAAAATTATGCAATACTTTTTTTGCAAAAATTTAATGAAAATTTTCATGACTTTTACCAGAAATTTCTAGTTTTCTTCCACTTCCGGAAGTTTCCTAAAAATATTTTTTGGTTTAATCGAAAGAAGACATTCCCACCTTTCATTTTATTAAAAGAACGGCTTGGAGGAGAGTGGAGCTACATTTTTTGTGTCCATTGAAAATACAAAAAAAAATTTTTTAGCGGCTTACAGATTTGGACATATCTTCCTAACGGTTTATGATATCCCCATGATTTTTTTTTTAATTTATAGAGAAATACTATATTTTTAAAATATATTAAAGTCAAATGGTATTATCAAGAAAATTTTACTTATATGGACCACTGCATTGCATGAAAATATAAGTCATTTCTTGCTTAGCACCCTTGCAGGGACTTTCCCTCAATTTTTCACAAATAGAATACAATTTTTCGAAAAAACCATAAATGCACATTTCGTATTTAAACAGTTCTCTACAAAACTGCATCTTTAAATTTTTGAAATTCAGTAGTTGAAAAATTGATTTATTGACACCAAAATCCCACAGTGCGACCCGCGTTTAGAACACTTTTTTCATTTTAATGAAATTACTCTAATAAAATTCATATTACGATAATTTAAAGAGCCCTGTAAGTAATCGTGTACAATAGTGTATTAAATATGTGTTTTAGGTATTTTATAGCTTTTAATGAAATAATTAAATATAATACCTGCGAAAGTGTTTTGTGGCTCAGCAAAAAAATAAGTCATAAAATTATCACAATAGGTTCTACAGCAGACATATGATCTCTTTCTAAATTTAGCTGTTATCAAATTTTAGGGTCAACCAAATTCGTAAATAATTTTATAAGTGTGTAAATAATTGCAACATTAAATCACTAAAGATAAAAAAAACAACCCCATATGTGCGAGATACTAATTAGTTTTACCTGGTATTAAGGTCTTGGTAACAACTGCAGTTTTGTTCAATTTAAGTACTACCTGCTATGAAATTAAAGATCAATGTGTATCATGTATCTAAACGTCTATACAATTACGGATTCGATAAGTGTTTACTTAGTAATAAGTTAATCCTTTAAATGTACGGACGTATATTCGCAAGTGATAAAACCTAACAGACTCAAATAATAATATTCAGAAAAATATGCAGAGCTTCAGTTATCAAGAACTGGTCGAAGAGTATTTTAGAAACAAAAAGCAGGAAAATGTTCTTAGTTACGTCAAAATAAAATTAAACTTAAATACGTGTAGTACCGAAATACAAGAACGAATATCAATTTTCGTCAAAGCACTAAAAAACGCTACAAAGAAGTTAGCTACAGTAAACAAAAGTTTTATATCAAAACTGGTTAGAAGGCTAACTTACTGTTGCTGCATGAACAGCAAAGCGAGATAAGGCTGGAAGGCACGCAAATCATTGGACAACTGCAGCAATAGATCTAAGAGGCGGATACTTAAAGATATTAACGATGAAATTGGTTGTACAAATATAAAAGAACCTTTCCTAAATCAATTACGATCACAGAACCAATTTAAAAAGTAGGTATCATTGAAAAAGTTGTTAAAGCTAGTCCAGTGAAAACCAAACGGATTCATAAAAGTATACCAACTCAGAGCGATGCAAAACAGTTCACAAATGAGGAGGCATTAGCATTATTTCTGGATTTGAAATTAACTAAACAGCAATATATTCAGCTCAGATGCGATTGAAAAGGGCTCAAAATTTGTATCCAGCATATCATCACATAACCGCTGCTAAGGACACTAGTACAATCACACCAATTTCGGCAGAGGTACAACTACAATCTCTACTTGATCACACAACCGAACGCTTGTCCAATCAATAACAGGAAATGAGTTAAAGATATATGGAACACAAAGTTAATTCTTTTTTGTAAATTGGGGTGTGATGGTTCTTCGGGACAAAACAATACAAACAAGTTGTATGTGGAAATATTTCGGAATCAGATATGTTCATGGTATCATTTGTACCATTGCGATTGAAAAAGATTTTGGAAGATTCAGAGCCTTCGACTAGTTGAACGCAAACAATGGATATTTGGAAAAATGAGACACCATCTTTTACGAAATACTGCAGGCCAATCAAATTTGAATTCAAAAAAGAAACTCATGATGCCATTAAGAAAGAATTTAGACTTATCAAGGCCCAAATTGCAACATTAGTGCCATTACAATTACAGTTAGATGGGCAGCAAATTGAAGTAAGCTTCCAATTAGTGCTGACAATGATAGATGGAAAAGAAGGTCAGGCTTTGACTAACACGAAGGCTGCCTCCAGCTGCATTATATGCCAAGCCCAACTAAATCACCTCCCGACAAAATCATTAGATAATACCGATGCATATGAATTTGGATTATCACCACTACATGCAAGAATACGACTTATGGAACACATACTAAAAACCAAATATGATTTGGATTTCGGGTCTTCAGGATCAATAAGAAACAACGAAACCAAAAAAACATTTAAGAAGTTGAAAAAAGGTACATATTCAAGACGAATATCGGAAATTTGGATTGATTATAGATCAGCCACAACAAGGGTCAGGCAATACAAATGATGGCAATATAGCAAAAGAAGATTATTTTCAGATCCAGAAACAGCATCTGAAATAACAGGAGAGGACTTAAGCCTTATTTTCAGATTTAAAATAATCCTAGAAGTACTTGCGTGCAATGACGAAATTGACTCTAGAAAATTTGGAGATTATGCAAATGAAACTGCAAAAATATATACAACCAACTGCCCATGGAGAACTATGTATCCAACAGTTCACAAAATCCTTTACCATGGAGAATATGTCATTAAATATCATTTGGTGCCACTTGGAGAACTATCAGAGGAGGCTCAGGAAAAAAGGAACAAGGATTACAGATTTTATAGAGAGCCTAATACTAGAAAAATTTCACGAAATTCCACCAATGAAGATCTATTTAATATATTATTCGCAACGCCAGATCCGTTCATCACCAGTATTCGTAATCAATGGAAAGTGGAACATCGGGATTTACATGAAGAAGCCAAAAAACTACTAAAGAACAGAAATAGCACAGAACAAAATACGGAATATTTGAGTCAAATGAATTAGAGGGAGGTTCGGAAACTTCTTAGCCTAGAGCAAAAAGCGCGGTGTAAACAGAAAAAAGTTAATTGTTTTGGAAACTTCCATCTCTGCTATGAACACATGTTAAATTTTGTTTCGATCTGGCAACTCCTTCATATAGAAACAGGTGTTCACAAAAGACGCATCCGCGATTTTTTTACAATGGAAACACTAGAAATGCGTGGTGTCATTAAATATTTACATAAAAAAGGTTTATCGGGACAAGAAATTCATAATGATATGGTGAATGTGTTAGGTGAAAGTGCTCCTTCAAAAAATTGGGTTGCTGAATTTAAACGGGGTCGTACAAGCATTGAAGATGAACCACGTAGTGGACGTCCAAAAACAGCAACAACAACAAATGAAAAAGGTTTCTGCAAGATGGGTGCCGCACTTGTTAACAGTCGACCAAAAACGCATAAGAATGAACATTTCTCAAGCTTGTTTGGATCGTTTTCAGCGAAATAAAATGGATTTTAAGCTTCGTTTCATAACTGTTGATGAGACATGGATCCACCACTATACTTTAGAGACAAAAGAACAATCCAAACAATGGACTGAAGCTGGAGGAAGTGCCCCAAAGAAGGCAAAAACAATTCAATCGGCTGGTAAGGCTATGGCAACGGTTTTTGGGACTTCAAAGGTATTTTATTGATTGACTATCTGCAAAAGGGTAAAACAATAAATTCAGAGTACTACTATTGCAACCTTTTAGATCAATTAAATGTACAAAACGTCCTGGCTTACAACACAAAAAAATAATTTTTCATCAAGACAACGCACCAGCGCACAAGAGTGTTTTAACAATGGCTAAAATCAACGAATTAAAGTACGAGTTGCTTGACCACCCACCTTATTCTCCTGATTTAGCTCCCAGTGACTTTTACCTGTTCTCAAATCTGAAAAAATTCCTTGCTGGCAAGCGTTTTACCTCAAATGAAGATGCAATTACAGTTGTAAACCACTAATTTGAAGACCTTGAGGAAAACTATTTTAATCAAGGGATAGAATTGGTAGATAAGCATTGGACTAAGTGTATTGAAGTTTCAGGAGATTATATTGAAAAATAAAAATATTTTTGAAAAACTAACTATTCTCCTTCATTGATAGGCTAAGAACTTTCCGAACCGCCCGTATAATTATAATTGCCTTTCATTGTTATTTAAGTACGAAAAACATAGTATTAGTAAAAAATAATAATAAACAGAACCTACCATTGTTACAAATGCTATTGAAATCTATTGCAGTTTTTATTTTAAAAATATTTTTTTTTAAATTATCAAATTTGACAGCAAAAAATAATAATTTTTTTCTGTAGCAATAGCAAGATTTTTAGATAATATTATTAACGTTGTTTTTAAGTGTAAATATTCTTTGAGTGTAAACAAATTTGCAAATTTGACAGCAAAAAATTGTTAATTTTTCTGTAATATTAGCAAAATCTCCAGTTGATTTTACTATTTTTTTTTTGAGTCTAAAAAAATTTTTTTTTTAATCTAAAAAATGTACGTACGTACATACATATGTACATATGTTGCTGTGCATTCTCGTTGTTTTTTGTGGATATAAAATAAAAAGTGTTAAGCAGAAAAATAATGATACTTGTCTTTAAATATTTTTAAGTGTTATTAAATATTAATGTTATTTAAATGAAACGTCATCATATGATTGAACGCCGTTATTTATTATTGTGAAAGGTAAGTCAAATAAAATAAGCAAAATGCTAAAACAGAAAAATCGAATATAAAGTACATATGTGGACCTATGTACTAAGAAAGTATATATAAATCTGAACCGTTTTTCTTCAATTTTAATAACGTCCGTCCTAGGTCAATAAAAGTTATTTCTGCCACATTTCATGAAGATCGCACACCAATTGCGACGTGTGTTTGATTCCAAGCGTTACCCTGCGGTTACACATGCCAGTAGTGGCATGCCATTGCTGTATACGTATTGTCAACGAAAAATACTTCGAAATAGTCGAATCTCTTGCCATTTGCATTTGCGCTTACACATGCCACTGCCACTTCATTTTCAAAATGTTGTCAAAGCGTAAACTTCAAAAAATTTGTTTACTATTAAAATTAAGAAAAAGTTGTGAAGAGCGCGAAAAAGTAAAAGTTAAGAAAAAAATTGACGAGAGGAGATGTTGGGTAAAACCCTTACTGATAAAAAGGTGCGACCTAAATATTGAAGCACATTTGCTAAAGGATTTGCCACTTCCACCATCATGTCCATTTCTTTTCCAATTAATTCATATGCCTTGTTTTTTAGATCGTTCCGTCTGTATGATTTGCTGCTCATATCCCACAATAAAGGGTGGAAACGATATAAATTTATCAATTTTAAAATATTTTCCTGGCTCAATTTGGAATCCATTTCAACTGTTTGTTTTGATTATCAAATAGAGTTACCGAGTTCATCAGATAGTCAAATGCTTGGGGGAAATGATTAATATTTAATGTTTTTTGTATTATTTTAATAATATTAATGCTCTTCATTAACAAATTTGCAGTTTTTTCATGAGATTTTTAAGAAATATATTATAATAAAACATTTAACAAGTTAAGACTTTAATTAAAATTTTACAGTAATCCAGTAAATTTCCTTTAAAGTTTTAACAGGGCAACATTGTTTATCGTTTTGACATCTAGTGGCATGCAACTGTCAAAACTCTACTCGCATGCAATTTCAGCTGCCACTGGAGCTGCCATTGCGAAAAATGTAAATGTGTTAGTGAAAAAGAGTGAGTGTATTGAGTTTTTCGAACTGGCAGTGGCATGTGTAAACGCTAGGTTAGATAGACGGAAGAACGGACATCATTAAATGGAATCAGCTGGTGATTATACATTTGGTATACTTAAAGGTGGGTGTAGCTGAAATATTTTTTGGTAGGTGGAAACATTTGCTAGTAAAATACCTTATACTCGCAGTACTCTGTTCCAAATAGTGGTTTAGGGTATACACAGTGAGTTCAAATGGAACGGTTGAAAAAGTCTCGGACTACATGACGCCGCGGCTGAATCTAGTAACAAACTTGTACGAGTATGTAACCAGGCCGAAGCTTTTTTACTCTCCACCATGGATTGCGTAGTAGTATGGTATTGGCAGGTTTGGGGTACAAGTTGTTGGTGGTAGGTGCATGTTTGATAGAACGACATTGTTCTTATTAGAATCTTAAAGAAACTTGTATTGTTTAAAGAACCCGTCTGTTGTCTAAGAGGGCCGAAATAACAATAGGGAGCCCGTAGACTATGCCTTTAAATTTATTTTTTTGGGGAACCCATATATCTATTATTAAATGAAACCAAGCGGCTATAGGGAGCCCGTAGGCAAGGGCCTTAAATTAAGAGGAAAAATTAATGTAATTTTCGGATTCATGAACATTTTTTTGGTGTTTTTGATATCCTAATGTCCATGGCAGAAATAGGCCGATTTATGCCAAATATATGTATGTACATATTTGGATTTGCGAGAAAATTTTACCGATTCAGGGTACCCATATATCCTGAACATCGTAGGATGGTTTTTGGGCCCCAGTTTCCATAGCACAGTAACCACGCCCATTGGTCAAACTTAGTGCGAGTACGTTTTATGGGCCAAGGCAGGACGCGTATGAAATTGAAGCAAACCGGTTTAGATTTAGATATGGCTCCCACGCAAATATATCGTTGTCAACGATTAATAATATACAAACTTTATGGGGATTCAGATAATTGTTTCGAGATGTTACGAACAGAATGGTAAATTTATATACACGGAGAAAAAAATATGTTAAAAATGTGGTTGAATGCAAATATGTATGTTTGTAACATGCTTTAAAGAAATTTATGTTTGTATTTTCAGCATAAGAGGTTTTTACAAACATATTATATGTTTGAACTACATTCTTACATATTAAAATATCAAATGCTTGGGAAATAACATAAATTAAGTGCTGTTACATTATATTATCGCCCGTACTTTTAAGAATCAGGTACCTTTATGCCTGCTTATTACATTAAACATATTAATGTACAACGTAAGCAGGTTCCGAAACAGTGTTCATTTCATTAGTTGAGGTTTTAAACAATATAGGCAGCGTGGCATACAAGAAACCACTGTCAAGCTGGGATTCCATACACGGTTGGAGTATCCCACGAGTCTATAAGTAATGACCAAGCGTTATTCGATAGAGGACAAATGAGTTTCTTGATTTTGTCAAAAGTTCAGTCAACACTCCGACAGGAGTCCTAACACGGCGCAGCGCTAAAGGCGTTATGACCGAGAGAATCGGCATCTTAAGAGAGAACTAGAGCAGAATGGATAGACTGTCTTGAAAAAAGAACTCACAATAATATATATCTTTTCTGCAGAAACTCTCTCTCTCTCTCTCTCTGATACACACGCCTACGACGGAATTCGGTAATCCCTCTAATCTAAACTACACGCTTATGCCCATGTATACTAGAATTCGTGTTTTGGGGCCTTAGACACTTTGTATATGGACTATATACAAAACTAGCTTTATGTAGTTCAGGATTGGTTTTTAGTCAATGGTAATATATTATACCAAATTGGACCGAAATGGGAATTAATATTTTGTATCTAAAAATACTTGTTGGAGCTATATCTGAATCGGAAGCGTACTTCTCCAAAAACCTAATTCTGCAACTGTTGTTTAATTAGCAGCTTTAGATGGTCAGCAGGGGGACGCACGAAGAGACATCGTTAAATCGAATAATCTCAAGATTCGGTGTCGATCTCAATATTCGGTGTCGATCTCAAAGTTGGGTCTAGGTATAATATTTTTAGTTATTTTAGTTATTATTTGGCACATAACTTGTATCATCTTACCTCTCTGTGAAACAAGGAATGTCTCATAAATGTATCTGCGCATGTTTTTGTTGTGTAATTAGTGGGACTTGGTATTATAAGTAAGTTCATGCCCAATGTTTGTAATTAACAAAATATGTAAGCTGGATCCTATTTTTAGTCGATCGTCTCAGAAGCACGAGCTATCACCTCAAATGTGTTGATTATTTTAAGTGCAACAAACGAATGTTCTATGAAAGTGGTTTTCAAAAATACCACATGAGCTTGAAACCCATTAGGTCAACGAAAGTATATTTCAAGTATATGTTGGTAATAAATAAAAAAAATTCCTGGTCCTTCAGTCAACAGTTCCAATAATCAAGGGAGTATTAAATCTGTCACTGTAACAATTCTTATTTGTGTATTGTCGAATACATGAAATAAAAACTTACGAATTTGCAAATACAATGGATGAGACATCGCACACAGATGCTGGTTCACCTGAATGACTCTTATCATAGTCATCAAATCTTTGAAACAGTTCTGGAAACCATACCATCAGCGTGTAATAGCTAAAATTATATTCAATCTGCTTCATTAGTTCTCACTTCAGCTATTTATTTGACATGATACTTACCTCGTTGTCAAACAGAATTGGATTCCACATGTCAGTGACGTATTCTTCAAGTGTGGATCCTTACAAAGTGTTTTGGTGTGTGACCAAATTTCCAGTAGTAGCAACTTTAGCTCAGTTGGCTTCCGAAATCGCAAGTTTCGAACCCTCTTCCCTCCAATCCTTTCCATATTTCGAGTGGGTTCCCTCAAGTTTTTGCACTGAATTTGTCGTAAATGATCTAATAAATCCATAGCGTACTTGTGTAAATAAAACTTACCGGATAATCCTCAGGTTTGCGTCCAGTGTTTTTTTCAAATATTCGTACCAAAATTCCAAGAGCCTTTTCCGACTCACCGTGCTCGAGCAGAAATTTTGGGCTTTCAGGAAACGCTAGCAGCCACACTCCAAGCAGTAGACTATAGCAAAGTTACAATATACTAATCTGTTATGTACAATAAAGTTTTTATTATAAATACTCACCTAGGCACTGCACAGATTGCAACGAATAGGTTCCAACTATGATAGAAGAATATCCCGTATTCCAATTTAACAGGTAAAGGGATTATAAACCATGCAATGCCTGCAAATAAAATTTGTAAAAATTCTATTTTTATATATATTTAATTTATTTAAATTAAATTCATGCAGGCATTTACTTCCCATTGAACTCCAACGTTCTGGAAATCTATATAACTAGGTGCTGCCAATATTTGAAACTCATTAAACTATACATCTGAAATTACCCATATAGGCTTATATCGGAGCGAAACGTGCATCTGTGGACACGAAAGGCGATAGAAAAGAAATCGCGCAAGGGTACTGAAATTCAGAAAATAATTTATAGAAGTCCATCAGATACTTCTCAGTTACTGCTACTGAGAAGTGTGGAACAAATATGACACAAACAAAGTAGTTGAAAAATAGGTAAAAATAGAGTGAATTCGAGAATTAGAATTCACAGACTCGAAACATGTCAATACTTCAATACAGGGTACTTTTTTCATGAGATGTGGCCATCTATTATGTAGGTATAAAAACATCAGCCGTGTTCTTTTGAGGCAACTAGTTAGTTTGCAATATTTAAGTCTTGGAAAATTGAACAATATTAAAAGTAATATTGTAACATTGTTTCTTTTTGTATACTCGTACATTAAAAACAGTTAAACAGTCGAACTCATCAAAGCAGATCATAACAACTATATACTTATATTGTAATAAAATAATCAATGAAATAAAACAAGTGGACAAACTTAGTTCGGCCGAGCAAAAGCTTACATATAATGCATCATGGATTACAGTCCAATACACAAATTTTTTCAAGCGGGCAATACACAGGTCTCTTTTCTGTCAGGGTGTGTTTCTTTCTATACCAATGTTATAAATTCGTACCAACTTTTATCCATTCACGATACACACAGGCAAAAGAACGCGACAAATAATTTGAATACTTACACTAACCTGGAAATATAGCACCTCGTAAATGCGAAAAGGAGGTTCCGTCGCGAATGGCAGCAAAATAAAAAGGTTGCAAACACACACTTATATATGAAGACAGTAGGCAGCATGCTAGTTCAGGTTTACCAACGCCAGCTTCCAATAAATGTTCATTATGGAAAACGTTAAGAAATACCAGCATGCCCACAGACAATCAATTTCTAAGACGAGATGCAAATAGCGAGTGGGCAACATCAGAAGAGAAAAAAAAACAATTTTTTCGCAATTCATCTGGCCTAGGTATTTCTCCCAAATCCTGCAAGTAGCGACCTCCTTCCACCATATGATAAAGAAACCGTTAATTCAGGAAAAGCACCTGGACCTTGTTACAATATAATAAACAATCTTGGAACTACCTTATATTGCTGTGAAGATCCTAGCAATTTTATTTGGCTCAGTTGATACATAGTTACTTTCCTGCAAAATTTGTGGACGACACCGATGACCGCGAAATACTAGCTGGTGTCCCAAAGGGTTGTGTCCTGGGGTCTTTCCTTTACCATTTGTTAACCGCAGATATTCCTACCAGCCAAAATGTTTTAACATCCACTTTTGCCGACGATACCGCTATAATGGCGTCACATAAAAAGCAGATTACTCGTATTGCATATACGAGGGCGGTTCGGAAACTTCTTAACCTAGCACAAAAAGCGCGGTATAAACAGAAAAAAGTTAAGTGTTTTGAAAACTTCCATCTCTGCTATGAACACATGTTAAATTTTGTTTCGATCTGGCAACTCCTTCATATAGAAACAGGTGTTCACAAAAGACGCATCCGCGATTTTTTTACAATGGAAACATTAGAAATGCGTGGTGTCATTAAATATTTACATAAAAAAGGTTTATCGGGACAAGAAATTCAAAATGATATGGTGAATGTGTTAGGTGAAAGTGCTCCTTCATATGCAACAGTAAAAAATTGGGTTGCTGATGAACCACGTAGTGGACGTCCAAAAACACCAACAACAACGGAAATTGAAGCCAAAATGCATGATATGGTATAATGATCGACGAATAAAAGTGCGTGAATAGCTAATATCATGGGCATCTCACATGATCGAGTCCATTTAATTTTTCATGAAGAACTACAGATGAAAAAGGTTTCTGCAAGATGGGTGCCGGACTTGTTAACAGTCAACCAAAAACGCATAAGAATGAACATTTATTAAGCTTGTTTGGATCGTGTTCAGCGAAATAAAATGGATTTTAAGCGTCGTTTCATAACTGTTGATGAGACACGGATCCACCACTATACTCCAGAGACAAAAGAACAATCCAAACAATGGACTGAAGCTGGAGGAAGTGCCCCAAAGAAGGCAAAAACAATTCAATCGGCTGGTAAGGTGATGGCAACGGTTTTTTGGGACTTCAATGGTATTTTATTGATTGACTATCTGAAAAAGGGTAAAACAATAAATTCAGAGTACTATTGCAACCTTTTAGATTAATTAAATGTACAAATTCGAGAAAAACGTCCTGGCTTACAACACAAAAAAATAATTTTTCATCAAGACAACGCACCAGCGCACAAGAGTGTTTTAACAATGGCTAAAATCAACGAATTAAAGTACGAGTTGCTTGACCACCCACCTTATTCTCCTGATTTAGCTCCCAGTGACTTTTACCTGTTCCCAAATCTAAAAAAATTCCTTGCTGACAAGCGTTTTATCTCAAATGATGATGCAATGACAGTTGTAAACCACTATTTTGAAGACCTTGAGGAAAACTATTTTAATCAAGGGATAGAATTGCTAGATAAGCGTTTGACTAAGTGTATTGAAGTTTCAGGAGATTATATGGAAAAATAAAAATATTTTTGAAAAACTAACTATTCTCTTTCATTGATAGGCTAAGAACTTTCCGAACCGCCCTCGTAGGTATTCACCCCAGACGAGTTCACACTGAATTTTAGCGCCTATAGGAAGATAAACAGTGCCCAACAATGTGGTGTTGTTGTTTTTTGTATAAAATTGAGGCCTATTTTCTAATTGATGTTTCGGGTGCAATTTCCACTCAACCATGATTTATGTATGCAGTAACAATGATCTGTAAAAATTTGCAACTTGTATGTTCAGGCTTTTTCACTAAGAACATAACAATTTTATATATTTGACACAAAATAGAAAGGGACCTAAGGGTAAAAACCAGTTTTGTTCAGGAGAGCCATTTTAAAGATTTAAATACATGTATCTTTGGTGAACCATCACTTTCATAAAACTCGCATATCTCTGGGAGGGAACACTTTTGGGGCATGGGATCGGTCTCATTCGATGCTCAGATGTTGTCCACATCAAAAAAAATGCGCTGTCACATATTAATATAACACAGAAATCATTTGATTTGTAGCCGAGGTAATCGTTGAAAAAGACGGACCATTTCTGGAGATGACACGTTCACCGAATTTGCTTTTCAGTAAATCGTGCTGTGGGGCTAGTGGTGCCGTCTTGTTGACACCACATATCGGCGATGTCCAGCTCATCCAATTCTGGCCAAAAATAATATTCTAACATGACACGATAGCGCTCTCCATTGAAGGTAAGGCATGAATTTTGAAGATGCAATTCTGTCTCTTGAAGCGCATATGGATTTGTAGCTGTCCAATAACGCATATTTTGTTTATTGTTAACAAAACCACTCAGCTAGAAACAAGCATCATCGCTGAAGATGATTTTTCGATGAAATTTTCGTGATTCGTGATTTTCATGAAACTTTGCCAGAGCCACAGGCTCGTAAGTGAACTTTACCATGATGAAAATGTGGACTAACGTTTTGACACTGAAAGATCATTAAAAATGTTAGAGGGTGCGTTGACATAAAGATACGAAATTGTTATGTCCCTATTGGAAAACCCTTTACATATGATTATGTTTGTACGATTTCATATATTTATTGTAAGTACCCTGTAGGAAATGTGTAGTGTAAAACTGTACTGATTCACTACTAACTTTGTCACCGGTACTACTGAACAATTATACCCTAACCAATGCATTCTGCTGTAGACATTAAGTATGTGCTTGTCATTGAGAATCTACTAGTATCCTTGGAACTACTAATTAGATGGTTCTTACGGAAAGACATTGGAACTAGTGATTCTATACAACATTTAAGTAATTTTTGCAAACACTAGGGGAACTTCTACTTAGACTTCCACACTATTTTCTATGTACTATCCAACTACCCTGTA
This sequence comes from Hydrotaea diabolus, assembly GCA_963513945.1. NCBI lineage: Eukaryota > Metazoa > Arthropoda > Insecta > Diptera > Muscidae > Hydrotaea > Hydrotaea diabolus. The sequence goes on along the minus strand of OY740716.1, from coordinate 99,860,815 downwards.
GGAAATGTCAATAGTGACACTGTACTGATTTATAATTGACTTTGTCACCAGTACTACTGACCATTTATAGCCAGCCAATGCTCTCTGCTGTAGACATTTAACATGTGCTTGTCATTGAGAAGTCAATAGTACCCTTGGAACTATTGATTAGATAGATCTCATGGAACCACTTGGAGACATTGAAAGAAGTGATTCACTGCAACATTTTAGTAATTGTTGTCAACACTTTTGAAACTTTTTTTGACTTCCACACTTTTACCTATGTTTTATCTGTCTTGTTTCATATATATGGAAATCCATGGAATGGAATCCGAAGAAGATTTTAATAATTGTAGCCTACTTTCATTGATTATTTTACTAAAGGGTGGTTAAATTTGAAGGGTCGATGCCATTTCTTGCCATCATTCTGACCACTGATGACGCTTGGAATGGTCAAGAGGTTCTTAAGTCAATTGCACCTTGTAAGCGTGTAAATACAAGTCTTTATGCATAATGTTCATCAACGACGAGCGTGAGAGGTGCAATTGTTGGGCACGACGCCGAGTTGAGTTGGACTGCTCTTCAGCCACTCTATCGCGAACAGCACAATATTTTCTGCAGTACGAGCATGCACTGGTGTTTTCACATCTCCTACAGACCCGGTTTGCTCAAGTTTTTGCACAATTTTTCCGATTGTATGCACATTTAGGCGATTAAATTGACCGAAATTACTAAGTGCACGATATGTATTTCATAATAAACCTGAATAACTTTGACGAGTTGCTCGCTTGTGTATCTTTCCATGGTTCAAATTGAGTTAGTCTGAAATTGAGATATATCAAATGAAAGGCAGAAAAGGCTTGACGTTTAGGTGTGGTTCACATTCAACATCGGCCCTTAAAATGTAATCACCCTTTAGAATTTTATACTACTCGTAGTAATAAAAGAAGGGGAATATGAAAATGATGAAACAGTTGCAATTCTTTTAAAAAAATATGTTTTGTTGAGGAAAAAATAATTAGATTACTTTCATATGTTACATATTGTGCGTTATAGCCTTCTTGTGTGGGACTTTTTAATATGAATGAAATTTACGTTTCTCTTTCAATACTTTAATTTAATAAACAAATTAAGTAAAAGCACATTTATGCAGTTGTCAACCATTTCTGCATATACGACATGTATCAAAGGCAAAAAATAAAAACGCTTCAATGACAGTGTCAACAAAAAGTCAACCTAAATATTACACAATACTGTTGACTTGGAGACACTTGACCCCAGGCTTCCTACAGTGTATTTTCGTCGAAGAGAATATGTGTATTAATGTATGTTTTATCAAAGACGATGAAAAATAGAAGATGGGCAATGTGCTTCTCTTTGCAATATCGTACATGAGCAGCCCCATCAACAGAGAATTAAAAGCTATCTGCTTTGATGTTATTCGTTTTAATTCACAATAGGGGACGAAAAATGTGAATGGATAAAAATGAAATGTCAAAAAAACGAAAATAATATGGAATACAATATCAGATAAATGTCCGCCGCTGTTAGCCTCACAAATGTGAGCCGTTTTGAGCACATTTTTCATTACATTTTCACACATTTCACGCGGTATTTCATTAACTTCACTACGAATATTTTGTTTGAGTTGCTCAAGCGTTTCTGGTTTGTTTGCATAAACCTTGCTTTTCGATATCGCCACAAAAAGAAGTTCGAAGCAGTCAAAGCAGGCGACCGTGGAGGTCAAACATCATCACCATTTCATGAAATAACTTGTTTTGGAAAGAGGTCTCTCAGTAATTTCAGTGTAATCCTGGCTGTGTGCGATATGGCACCGTCTTGTTGATACCACATGTAAATCCAGCTCAAAGCATGCAGATCTGGCGTTAAAAAGTTTTCAATCATATCACGATATCGCTCCCTCTTGACAGTTACCGTTACGCCGTTTTCATTTTAAGGTCCAATGATCCTCCTGACCAAATTGCACACCACACTGTCACTTTTAATGGATGCAAAGGTGACTGATGAATAATTTGAGGGCGAGCTGTAACATTCTATTGGCATATGTACAGCGGCGTAAATGGTCTTGTGGAAGAAGCTCCTGTATCAACTGAATCGAAGTTGTTCTTTGAAGACCAAGTTCCTGACCACGGCGTCAAATTGAGGTTGTTGGATTGTTTTGAACACTTTATTGAGCAGCAGTGATGTTGTCAGCCGACTTTGCAGTACGTTGCAACGCGTTGTGGTCCATGCTTGGGACTATCAGCTACAGACCCTCTTTCTTCGAAATCATTCAGTACACGATAGATAGTGCGTTTTGTTGGCTCGTTGTTTCTCCCAAAAATTTCACGTAACTTCCTCATCCTCACAGTAACCTCGCAGATTGATTTTGATAAAATGTTTTAACGATTAAAACACGTTGGTTTATCGAATATTTTTCCATAATAAATTTGCCACGCCTCTACTTGACGACTGCCAAATATTACCTGTAAATGTTAACCAAAATGAAAAAACAAACTATTTTTTCGGCGGAAACCTGTATATAAAAATGAAATGTGGTTTGGTACACCGCTTTAAACTTAAACTGGATACTTCCTTTTGCGGGTTTGTTCATAATTGCTAGGCAAAGGTTTAGGAATAAAGAAAAGTCGAAATTTTGGACAGTGGGCGGATGAGACGTGACAAAACTGTGAGCTAGAATGCTGATAATTGGTACAACATTTTAGGGTACGTAAGGGATGGTCTTTAGATGGTTTATGTGAAATCGGCCCAGTGGGCGTGGTACCTCCCATACAAATTAAAAAACCCTTATTTCTGCTCGTGTTAACCGTATTTGAACAAAAAAATATTATGATGGTTTGGTGTACATATTCTAAGTTCTGCTGGAAATGTGGTCGGAATTGGACAAAGGCGCGTGGTACATACCATACAAATCACAAATTAAAAATTGTATGTTGATTCCATAAATTTCTTTATCACACCAGTTTTAAATAACTTCTGCGAACCCTTTTTTAATTTTTTTAGGAACAATTTAAAAAATCGTCTTGAGGTCTTTTAATTAAGCTCCATGTTATGATTTTTTTGTTTTACTTTGTGATTGGTTGTCACTAGTAAAATTAAAAATGTTTACCTTATACAGGGTGGAGCGCGGAAATTTGATTATATGGGAATAAAATAAAAAATTAAGAACCGTAGAAAAATTTATTTAATACTCTAATTTTATTAAACGGTAAGGGAATGTCGACCTTCTCTATCCACACACTGCTGCATACGTTATCTGAAGTTTTAATGAACTCTAACAAGCCTGTCGACTAGTATTCTGCCAATTTCAGCCTTAATATTGTATAAGTAAATTGGGTCTTCCAAGTTGTTGGGACGGTTGATATCCTCCTTTAACTTCAGGTAACCCCAAGGAAAAAATCGCATGGGGCTAAGTCTGGTGAGCGTGCCGGCCAGTTCACATCACGCCTCAAAGAGATAAGCAGTTCAGAAAACATTTGCCTCAAACAATTCATGATAACCCTCTCTGTGTGTGGTTTGTTGTACTCCAGTACCTCATATTTTGTTTGGTTACACACCCACTGAGGTGATAATGTGCCTCATAAGATAATAACACAATTGCGTCACAGGGTGTAGTTGCAAGAAGGTTTTCACAAGAGGTCCACCGAAAAATACGCTTCAACACAAAGTGACCTCTCCTCACGTGTCCCATCCGCATTTTGTTTTCATTGCACATTTCTACACATTTTTTGACATTTTCTCTTGTTTTATAATTCTTTGCACTCATAATAGCAAATTTGACAACGAAAACCTAAAGCTTTTCAGAGTTGCTCTCCCCTGTCTGATTACACAGTACAACAGCCAATCTGGGGGGGTGAGAAATTGCAAGTCAGGGTGATGGTACTAGGTCAGTATATTAAAATTCTCAAAGGGTATTGCGTTCGTATGTGCCAGTTTTTTTTTATGATATTTTACATTTTTTCCTTATCTTGATGTTTTTTCGCTTAGTTGTAAAATGTTGGCAAAAACGTAGTTTGACATAACTCGAGAACGACTAGTTCGATTTTGCTGAAATAAATTGAGAAAAATTAATAATTACATTTTCTTTAATCCATTAATATACTGTTTCTCTACCAAATCAACATTTTTTGCAATTAGAAATAAATTTATGAAGAAAATTTTGCCAAAAAAAATTTTTTTTTTTTTTAAAACATATAAATCCCAAGCGGAAAAACGTGTAGAGTCTTATAACTTTCACGTAAAGTCACATAACCTATAAACAAAATGCGACATAGATCATAGAAATCGATTAACGCGTTCTTCTTTTATTTACAATTAAGTGAAGTTACTTAACGATAGAGAAACAGTATATCAATGGATTAAAGAAAATGTAATTATTAATTTTTCTCAATTTATTTCAGCAAAATCGAACTAGTCGTTCTCGAGTTATGTCAACTACGTTTTTGCCAACATTTTACAACTAAGCGAAAAAACATCAAGATAAGGAAAAATGTAAAATATCATAAAAAACTGGCACATACGAACGCAAAACCCTTTGAGGGTTTTAATATACTGACCTAGTACCATCACCCTGACTTGCAATTTCTCAACCCCCAGACAATAACCCCAAAAATGTTCAACAGTGTTATTGTCGTGTTCACCAATTTCTCGTAAAAGTTCAATTTGCCCATCTTCTATTACTTATCGTCTTTGGTTTTATAACTTCGTGCTTAGCAACAAAGGTGGTAAATGTGTAACATATTAATAAGATTGAAGAAATGTAAAACACATAGGTATCCACACCACTGAGCGAAATGATCGTAACTGTCATTGAGTAATTTTTTAAGAAGAAGGTTTTTTTTCTAGATCACCCAATTAAATATTTGTATATGTGATGCGCAAAATAGAAAGGGACCTAAGATTAAAAACCAGTTTTGTTCAGGAGAGCCATTTTAAAGATTTAAATACGTGTATCTATGGTGTACCATCACTCTCTGGGAGGGAACACTTTTGGGGCATGGGATCGGTCTCATTCGATGCTCAGATGTTGTCCACATCAAAAAAAAATGAAAATTGATTTTTTTTTACCCTTAGGTCCTTTCTCTATGCGCTGTCATATATGAACAGCGCGTGATTTGACGATAAATCAGAAGAAGATCATGTTGATTTATATTAATCAATTACAAAAAAATTGTTGCCTACTATATTGCTTCATTGTTTTATACTGTGTGTAAATAATGCTATGTTTTAATTATTAGCTTTACCATTCATCTGATGTAAGCTACTTGGTAAGTGCCTGTAAAATCATGGTCCTGGGCCCTTATTATCTTAAGGGTAGTCTTGCTGTTTTAACCCTCCGACGGTTGAGTGATCCGTTGCCCTTATACGAAGTACAAGGTCCACAAGGACCTATTTCTATTTGTATGGAATTTTATATGAAAACGCATTTTTTACATTTTTTTGTTTTGATTTATTATTATATACTAATTATACATATATAATGAATGTTAGAATTTTTTTTTATATATAACATTATTATTTTTTATGAGTTTTATATGAAAAAAGCCTAATATACTATTGTTGTGTAGATTGTCCCTCGCCCAACATATTTTCTGTGCAGGTGTAGCATCGATGCATAAGCGTTGAAAGCTCTGCACAACTTGGATTGTTACCGAAATGGCAAAAGGCCCTAGTTTTACGCTGCCGTCCGTACTCAAAACGGCATAGGCGACATGGCGGCATGTTCGTTCAAGACGCAAACGACGGAGCATGTCCTTCTTCCGGTCTTGATAATATCTAAAAAGAACAATATTATGTAGTTATTCGGCTTTTGAACATTAGAATTGTTTTTTCTTACCTTTACATCAAATGCTGCATTGCGTTCCGTATCCTTGGATATACGGTTGTTCAGCGCTCGTTCCTTTATGTTTGGTAGTGCCAATTGCTTTGTCAGCATCAGTAGGAATGACCGTCGTCTGCCACTTCTTTTTATTGGCTTCATCTCGTTGTATGAAATATATGCAGCTAGTGCAGCAATGTCCACCATATTAAAAAACAGGGCCAATGGCCAGCGGTTTGTTGAGCGCTTTCATATATATGTGCCACGCATCTAGTCCATTATATCAACGACCGATTTGTTGGCGTTGTAATCCAAAATAGCAAACGGCTTCTTCTTTTCAGTTTGCATGTCCACACCGCAAGTAAAATGTTGTGTCGACACCCAAAGTACCGCTTAGTTATTCTTGGGCACATATGGACATAGTGCTATATCGCCTTCGTTGAAGCCAAACAATGTGCTGTTGACAACACGCGTATGATTTTTTGGAATTCCCGAGGCACACATGTCTTATTCGAGCGCACTGTTTCAACATATGCGGTTTTCTTCCTGATCAAAGTACGCACCAAATCCAAAGTTGTGAAAGAATTGGCGGCATTAATTGTGCGGCCTGTATTCAAATATCTCTCCGAAAGTTGAAGTACAACATTCTGCCCTTGATTCAATTCTCGTGCCTGGTCAGTCAATTTCCCAGAGTAAATCATTCCTATGACAGGATAAAATGATTTTGAGTCGCACAACCACCATATCTTTATACCGTACTTGGCTGGCTTCGATGGAAAGTATAGTGTGAAGCGGGTGCGGCCTCTGTATGGGAATAACTGCTCTTCAACTGTCACTGCATCATGCGGAGTGTAAGCTGCTGCCAAGTAAGACTGCAACATTTGCCAAATATCATCAATAGCCGCAGTTTTGCTGTTGATTAGTCGCTGCTGTCGCGTATTTCCATTGTCGAATCTAAGGCATTGTTTTATGCTTTTTATACGATCTAGTGATAATGCAGATTTATATATAGTGGACAGCCAGTTGGGCCACATAACTCTTCCAGAGGTTCACTATTTGATTAAGCGAAACCAGCATACAATATAATAGCCAAAAAAGCATCGAACTCTTTCAAAGTGATTGGTTTTCATTCCTTTGTGTTAGTTAGATTTGCCAAATTCCATGCAGCGTTCACTTCCCTGCCTTTCCGATTTGATTCGCGTATTATGATGTACGCCATGTCTTTGGTGATGAGCGAGCGGTATATGCTAAAGGGATCATATGTGGTTCCTACTGTTTCCTCCTTGTGTAGTCGACCATTTTTTTCCATTTGGTGGCATTTTTAGTCCATTTGGTGCCATCTTTGGAAATGAAGTAATTGTCACTTGTTTGCTGAGCATCAGTTTCTTCCTCTTCATCATCGTCGTCATCACTAATATCTTCATTTATGTCTATATGTGGTTCAGTTTCCGCATCCGAAGCATCAACATGAAAATTTGCTTGATATGTGAAATCGTCATCATCCGCACCTTCAAGACCAAATGCAGGAATAGCACGTTCATCGTCATCACTTATCTCCGCACTGCAAATCTATCATCCACTGCACGTCTTTGATCCTCACTTATTTGCTGGTAGCGTGTACTATGACGTACCGCAATTTCAGCAATGTCTAAATTTGCCTCTGCCATTGTACTGTACTTTTATTTCTCTTTATAAAATTCAATATAAAATTTCGCACTCGATGTTCACTGTCTAAACTTTCACTGATTTGGTTTACGAAACTACAGCCGCTTTTATACCCTTTTCTACGTCTACCTGGCTTCTAGCTTGTACATCTGCGTCTATGTGAGAGTAAGAGTAGGTAATATATGAGTTGTTTGAATTTCAAACAACTCAAAAGGGACGGTAGCAAAAATTCAAAAAGGGACGGAAAGTTTATTATGTTTCAAGGAAAGGCACAATAAAATAATCCAAAAAGTAACTAAAATTCAAGGAACACGTTTGTGATGTGTTCAAACAATAAAACAAGCCAAAAGATAGTGCATTTATAAACGATTTCATGAAATTTCAGTACAAGGTCTCAGCGGACATTTTCACACGTTCCCGTACTAAACACATTTAAATCTCAATAGAAACTAAACTATTGAATTTTTTTTAAAACTATTCTAGATATAATTTCCTTGAAATACATCGGGTATACTTCCCACGGACCATCAAGGAGTAATATCAGTTCTAAAATGAAAAAGGTCCCCAGGGCCCTTCTCACCCGCCGGAGGGTTAACTCCGACGGTGCAATCGAGTCTTTTTCAAAGTGAATTGCGAAATATTTATTGGCAAAAAACTAATAGTACGTTACTTTATGTTTATGATCAAAAAATGTTTTACAAAAAAAATCTACGTATAAAGATGTCAGTCAATATAATTGTAATCTGGGTGAATTGAATAGGAAATGTATGCTAGCTAAAATCTATGTAGAACATATCCATGATGATCAAGAAGCCGGATTTAATGAAATAAATGTATTAAATAAAATAATGTCTGATTGCGTCAATGTTGCTGGTACCTTATGCAGTGAAAATAATTCTACTTACAGCATATCTGTGTACCTCAATGTTGTTTGAGTAGGTAAAAGTAGAATGTATCATTCGTAAAAAACAGGAAATATTTTTTAAAGATATTCCCAATTTTTTTCATTTTGATGAACAAAAAAACTATTGCGGCATATGATCATTTATTTAAATACATATATGAAACCGTATTGCAAATGGAGCCGAATCATTTATAATAGACTATAAACCGCATGATAAACTTGTTGCTTGGTGGTAAGTATTTTAAATAATAATGTTTAGTTTTTCGTAGATATTCATTCCTATTAAAAATATTTGGACATCTAAATGTTTTTTAATAATTTCGTAAACTTAATTGTTATAAAATAATAATTTTTGGTGTAGTTCTTGTGACAACTGAAACGCTTCTTTGCTTACAGAGATAAAAATTATTTTAAAAAAGTCCCACAAACACACGGAAAATATTTGTGAATGAATGAAGAAACGCCGCAGGGAAATTTTTTATAAAAAATCTATCAATTTTTAGCCAAAAATATGAAAACTTACGATTTTTTTTTACAAAAATTTTAAATCATTCGTTTTAACCTTGTTGTAAAACATTAAGCAATATTTCATCATCTAACGAAAAAGCGCCGTAGGGAAATTTTTTTTATTATAAATTGCGCGATTTTTTATTTAAAACATTTTAGATATTTCTGTAAATATTTTTTGTAAAACGTCACGCAATATTTGTTGACCTAATGATAAAATTGCTGCATTCATTTTTTTAATAAAATATAGATCATAATAGAGCAAGAGACCTTGTCGGCAGCACACATAATGGTATTAAAAAGACGGTGATGTGTTTGCATTAAATTCGCTGACTTACTTTTCCATCACTCTATGACAAACAACAACAAACCTGATCATTATTAGAGGGTGCAGTAATTCACTCTTTAAAAAAATAATAACAACAATTGAACACTACAAACCAAAAATTGACAAATTTAATATTTCTATTTAGCTCGTTTGTTTTATTTCTGTCTTTTGCTTTTACACATTGAACAGAGATTATCCGGCTCGAGACCTCTTTGCAACTACATTTTAATAGATAAAACATTTTTTACAAATGGCAGCGACATTAAAAAAATCGCGCGACTTTTTATTAAAACAATTTTAAATCTTCTGTCTGAAGCAATTCTGTAGCAGAATACTGTAACTGTATATGTGACGCGCAAAATAGAAAGAGACCTAAGGGTAAAAACCAGTTTTGTTCAGGAGAGCCATTTTAAAGATTTAAATATGTGTATATTTGGTGTACCATCACTTTCATAAAACGCTCATATCTCTGGGAGGGAACACTTTTGGGGCATGGGTCAGTCAGTCAGATGTTGTCCACATCAAAAAAAAAGTGAAAATTGATTTTTTTTACCCTTAGGTCCCTTTCTCTATGCGCTGTCACATATGTAGATAATTTATTGTTTGTATTTGTTCGTCACGACGAGTCTTTATGCTGTGTTGTTTTTATGAAGTGACCATCATAAAAACATGCAGCATAACGACGACAGTCATTAGTCGTTTGTTTAGGACTCAACGTTGGTTTGTTTAGGACTCATCCCTACACTCACTGTTTGTGTGAGTGTGTGTGCTGGTTGAATCCCAGTGGTATAAGGGACTACCTCCGACCCTTTAAATTCCCTAGTCCCTGAAGAACCACCGCTACAGCGCCATAATCCACTTCCCATGCATTTACCTGGTGAATTTAACATGGGCTTGTCCTACGAAGGGGGCGGTTGACCCGTCTCTGCATAACCATTAGCCACCACTAGGGTGCCCACCAGTGTTGCCACAAGAAATTTTTTTTTCCGACCAAATTTGTTTCTAAATCCTACCAAATTGGGTCAAAACCGACCAAAATTGTAACGAAAAAAAAACAATATTTAATTTATAGAAAACTTTTATTAATTAAACAAAAAATAATGTAAATTCAGTCTATTATTTTAATTCTTTAAATAAAAATATATACAAAACTATATAAACAAAAAAAATCTCTTATATATACAGAGATTTTGGAGATCATTTGTCAGTAAATCCGAGATCATGTTTAACATATTTTCAATTCACTACAGTTTATTCGGTGTTTTAAAGTCTTTTTTAGCTGACCATACAGTATGCGGACCTTTGTTCGTGATTAATTCTTTACAAAGCATGATACTGTTAACATTTATTAGTCTTTACATGTTGTTTACATTTATTAGTCTTTCAATACCGCGAACAAACATACCACAGTTCAGAGGCCATAAGCTGTTTACGACGTCTAAGACATCAGAGTAAACGGCAAATGATTTTGTACTTTGGCCTCGTTCCATAGATGGCGTTTCACACATAGTAATGATTTTGTAAACTGTGAATATTTATAAATAAAATTATGCAACACATGGAAAATTATAATGAAAATATATATTTGAAATTTTTATTCAAAAATCTACCATAATCAGTATGGGCCTACCATCCGACCAAAATTAAAAAATTGAAATTCGTCCGACCAAATTTGGTAGAATTCTACCAAAACGGCAACACTGGTGCCCACTTTTATCCATACCTTACACCACCGCCAAAAGACTGAAGGCGGTGGTAGTCCATACTATGTAGTACAAGAGCTACCTACATAATAGCATTCCCTACACTACCAATATATGGCGAACGGCCGTGCTAGTCCCTATTATGTAGTGCTATACTAGCTACAATATTTAACACACCTTTTCACTTAATTGTATAATAAAAAAAACTTTTTCTTAACAAGTTTAGTTGATGTTTATTTCTTTGAGAATTATCAAAGTAAAAATATGGCGATTTATAATAATCAAAAACTTAACGAATTCAGTCGACTTTATAAACTGTTAAAATAACGAATGTAAACAAAAATAAAAATATAAGAAGGTTATTTGTTTTGGTTTCCGATTGTTATTTCTCGCACTAACAGTCTTAAAATGCCGCTTTTTCTGCAATTGTATTGCCTTTCGTTTTTACACCGTCATCATTATACACCCTTGAAAAAAATTTAAGTTATTTTATTCAAATGTTAGTTATAAACATTAAGTTTTTTTAATATTACCTAAAAGCACGTCGTGATAATTCGTTAAAGCCTTTAGTGGTTTTCTGCCCTGGATGTCATCAACGTTATATTCTTAAGTTACCTCAACCGATAAAATGTTTTCCCTTTACTGTATATATTTATTGCGTAGTTTGTAAGTTGTAGGATACCCGAATCTGTGTATAAATAGTCGTGTTTAGCAGAATAAAGATCATTCGAATTACTGAAGTTGAAGAAGAAGCATCGCTGTCTTTTCATATACAATTTCAGAAGTGGGATCGAACGAAAAATTTATGTTAAAATTAAGTGTAAAAGTGAATTTTCAAACTTACGATTGCCAAAAAGAGTGCTAAAAATGTATTAAAAAAGTTAGGTCGGTTAAAAACATCAACAAATTTTCTTCCCCTTAACCCTCCGGCGGGTGAGAAGGTCGCTGGGGACCTTTTTCATACTGAAATTACTCCTTGATGGTCCATGGGAAGTATACCCGACCCCCACATGTATTCCAAGGAAATTTTATCTAGAAGCGATCTGACCAATAGTTTAGTTTCTATTGAGATTTAAATGTGTTTAGTACGGGAACGTGTGAAAATGTCCGCTAGGACCTTGTACTGAAATTTCAAGAAATCGTTAATAGATCCACTGTAGTTTTGTTTGAACACATCACTAAACGTGTTCCTTGAGTTTTTGTTACTTTTTGGATTATTTTGTTGTGCCTTTCCTTGAAACATAATAAACTTTCCGTCCCTTTTTGAATTGTTGTTACCGTCCCTTTTGAGTTGTTTGAATTTACCCTTACTTTTTACGCATACTCTTACCTACTCTTACTCTCGCATAGACGCAGATGTACAAGCTAGAAGCCAGGTAGACGTAGAAGAGGGTTTAAAAGCGGCTGTAGTTTCGTAAACCAAATCAGTGAAAGTTGAGACAGTGAACCTCGAGTGCGAAATTTTATTTTGAATTTTATAAAGAGAAATAAAAGTACAATACAATGGCAGAGGAAAATTTAGACATTGCTAAAATTGTGGTACGTCGTAGTACACGCTACCAGCAAATGAGTGAGGATGAAAGACGTGCAGTGGATGATAGATTTTCAGACTTCATGAGTGCGGAGAAAAGTGATGACGATGAAGGTGCTATTCCTGCATTTGGTCTTAAAGGTGCGGATGATGACGATTTCACATATCAAGCAAATTTTCATGTTGATGATTTGATATAAAGATATTAGTGTTGACGACGATGATGAAGAGGAAGAAACTGATGCTCAGCAAACAAGTGACAATTATTTCATTTCCGAAACCGGCACCAAAACTAAAAATGCACTACCAACTTCCCGTACTCGTGCTTATAACGTGGTCGACTACACAAGGAGGCATTCGGGACCAGTAGGAACCACATACGATCCCTTTACCATATTCCGCTCGTTCATCACCGAAGACATGGCATACACCATAATACGCGAATTAAATCGGAAAGGCAGGGAAGTGAACGCTGCATGAAATTTGGCAAATCCAACTAACACAAAGGAATGGAAACCAATCACTTTTAAAGAGTTCGATGCTTTTTTCGCTATTATTTTGTATGCTGGACTCACTTAATCGAATAGTGAACCTCTTGAAGAGTTATGGTGCCCAACGCGCTGTCCATTATATAAAGCTGCATTATTATTAGATCGTATGAAGTGCATAAAACAATGCCTTAGATTCGACAATGGAAATACGCGACAGCAGCGACTAACCAACAGCAAAACTGCGGCTATTGATGATATTTGGCAAATGTTGCAGTCTAACTTGGCAGCAGCTTACACTCCGCATGATGCAGTGACCGTTGATGAGCAAGCATTCCATCGAAGCCTGCCATGTACGGTATAAAGATATGATGGTTGTGCGACTCAAAATCATTTTATCCTGTCATAGGAATGATTTACTCTGGGAAATTGCCTGACCAGGCACGAGAGGTGAATCAAGGGCAGAATGTTGTACTTCAACTTTCGGAGAGATATTTGAATACAGGCCGCACAATTAATAATTTTTTCACAACTTTGGATTTGGCGCGTACTTTGATCAGGAAGAAAACCGCATATGTTGAAACAGTGCGCTCGAATAAGACATGTGTGCCTCGGGAATTCCAAAAAATCATACGCGTGCTGTCGACAGCACATTGTTTGGCTTCAACGAAGGCGATATAGCACTATGTCCATATGTGCCCAAGAATAACTAAGCGGTACTTTGGGTGTCGACACAACATTTTACTTGCGGTGTGGACATGCAAACTGAAAAGAAGAGGCCGTTTGCTATTTTGGATTACAACGCCAACAAATCGGGCGTTGATACAATGTACCAGATGCTTGGCACATATATATGCAAGCGCTCAACAAACCGCTGGCCATTGGCCATGTTTTTTAATATGGTGGACATTGCTGCACTAGCATATTTCATACAACGAGATAAAGCCACTAAAAAGAAATGACAGACGACGGTCATTCCTACTGATGCTGACAAAACAATTGGCACTACCAAACATAAAGGAACGAGCGCTGAACAACCGCATATCCAATGATACGGAACGCAATGGAAGCATTTGATGTAAAGGTAAGAAAAAACAATTCTAATGTTCATATGCAGAATAACTACATAATTGTGTTCTTTTTAGATATTATCAAGACCGGCAGAAGGAGCAGCACCGTCGTTTGCGTCTAGAACGAACAGACCGTCATGTCGCCTATGTCGTTCTGAGTACGGACGGCAGCGGAAAACACGGGCCTATTGCCATTCCTGTAACGATCCAGTTTGTGCAGAGCATTCAGAAAATATGTTGGACGAGGGACAATCTACACAACAATAGTTTTTTAGACTTTTTTCATATAAAACTCATAAAAAATGAATAATGTTATATATAAAAAAATGCGTTTTCATATAAAATTCCGTACAAATAGAAATAGGTCCCTGTGGACCTTGTACTTCGTATAAGGGCAACGGATGACTTAACCGTCGGAGGGTTAAAAGTACAAGAGTATGACTAGTATAATTTCTGTAGACACAAGCCAGCTCACGTGTGTACAGCTGAGGAAGTGGTTAACAGATCTCGGTATGCCAACGGGCGGAAACAAAAGAACGTTAGTTTCGCGCATAAACATGCTACCGATTGTAAAGAGGGGAACGTGTCCGGATATAATTGAAACCGATACTGAAGATGACGATGAAGAAGTATACAATAACGACGTACGTATACACATTAAATAGTCTACAGCTAGAGCTTGTTAATATCGACGATGAAGAATTGGTGGACTGCTTGATGGATGTGATCCCTGAAGCTCAACTGCGAACGCAAGCTATATTGCAATATTTTTTCCGACAAATACCAGCTCCGACGAGCCTTTAGAAGAATTGAGTTAGGGCGAAAATTTATTTCGTCAACGTCAAGCAACAAAGAATAATTCCGATGCTTCAATTGCAACTCAATTGGACATTTTGCTTCGGGTTGCAAGAATCCCAAACGCGATCCTGGTTTCTGGCAGACAAAAAGACCGATTTAATTTGCAAAATATACTGGTTTCCAAATGTTAGAGAAAAATCGATAAGCCATGTAAAAAACTGCTTAAGGTGTACAGCATACACCGCGAACAGTGGTCGCGAGGAAGGTTATTTGCACAACATCCCAAAAGCAAATACTCCGTTTGATGTCATACACGTTGACTTCAAACGTTATTATAGACGCCTGTATGAAGTTTGTCCGACTATATCCTACCAAGACAACTAATACAATTGAATTCATTACTTCATTAAAAGATTATTTTAGGTCCTATAGTCGTCCTCAATGTAAAGTATAGTTTCAGACAGAGGTAGCTGTTCTACGTCAGGAGATTTCAATTTTTGAGTAACAGCCATATCCGACACATTAAGATAGCAACAGGTTCTCCTCGGGCAAATGGACAAGTCGAGCGAGTAAATAGGAGTTGGGGTCCAATGATTGCAAAATTAGTAGATGCTGATAGAGAGAGGCTTCACTGGGATACTGTTATTGAAACAGTTGAGTTCTGTATAAACAATACTGTTCATAGGACTATAAACGAATATCCCAGTAAAATGCTTTTCGGAGTAAGACAAACTTTGACTTATTAAAGGCAAATATAGTGGACTAAATTTAGTGAAACAAAAATTAGTTATTTTTGCGTTATTATGAAAAACAATGGTCAAAGAAGGTGATTGTGCTAAAAGACATAAAGTTTTAAACATAATAACGACTCGCAGGATTGAAAATCTTTCAATTAAAATTACAATCAATGGAAGGCCTCTCGTAATAGCTACAGCATATTCTCCAGGATATTCCGATCACATCGCTGATGATCTTTTAAAATTAACATCTAATCATGAATTCTTGGAGATCTCAATGCCAAATATTCTTCATAAAACTGTTTTTCTAATAACACGGAAATGTAATTCCCTACTTGCGAAAAAGATGTAACTTCTTCGTGCACCATTCGCTCAACTATAAGTACAATTGACACCGTCCACTATAACTACAAAATGACCACGTGGACGTTTTTTTAAAAACATTATCGAAATAGAATTAGTACTGTCACTGAATCCTAACCTAACACAGACATTATCGACGAGGAAGTAAGAATCTAAGAGGACAAAAAATACATGAAAATTCCATCTCTTAAATATGTCAACAAGCAGCTCAATTCTGATAAGGATAAAGCTCAAGTACTGGCTGATATATTCTACACATCAAACTACAAACATTCAATTGACAAATTAGTTAACTCAAAAGTCAACAGATTCAAAAAAGAAATTCCAAAGGTGTACTTTTTACATAATGCTTTCAAATCACCTAAATTGGATAATATATCCTACATATTAATTGAAAAGTAACCACCAAAAGCTTTAAAGTTGTTTTTATTTATTTTTAATAGCTGCATACTTTTAAACTGCTTTTTACAGCAGTTTAAAAAAGCCGAAGTTATAGCAATTTTGAAACGCAACAAACCGAAGAATGACCTTAAAAGTTACAGACCCATCAGTCATTTGAGCAATCTGGGTAATTTGTTTGAAAAAAATAATCCGTATTTATGAGTTTGCCACTGATAATTTTCCAATTGCTAATGATAATTTTCTAATCGGACTTTAAAACAACACAGATCTGTACACAAAGTGAATAGAATAAAAAACATCGCCGTATCAAAGAAGCCCATTAAACGTTCTAATGGTTTAATTACATCTAGCAAACTCACTTCTCAAAAATATTGAAAAAGGTCTTAAAGCATAATTTTCAAAATGGAAAATTAAAAAAAAACGAATCCAAAACTCAATCTATGATACTTCTATTGAACAAATAGCCCAATCGGACGCCAAACCGTCAACTCAGCTTTCAAAATGATAGAATCCCAATCCAAGGCAACGTAAAATTCGGCGTTATTCTTGACAAAAAACTTATCTTTAAAAGACACATCGATGAATCGTGCAAGACGAGCTTAAACACACTACGAGCTCTGTGGCCTTTACTTTACAAACGGTCAGCTCTTAGCTTTAAAAAACAAATATCTTATCTATAAAAGTATAATAAGACTGTCACTTAGTTATGCATGTACCATTAAACTACTAAACGCATTTTAAAAAACTCCAAATTCTTCAAAACAAATATCTCAAAATTATCTGTAATAAGGACTGGAGATATCCAACGGATGCACTCTATTATGAAAGTGGATATGAAAAAATAAATTAATTCATTAAAAGAGTATTACAAATTACATTACCAACACGGAAAGCTCATCCTATCAATTGAGGTGAATGTACAGAACCACATTACTCATAACGTTTAACCCTCCGACGGTTGAGTCATCCGTTGCCCTTATACGAAGTACAAGGTCCACAGGGACCTATTTCTATTTGTATGGAATATTATATGAAAACGCATTTTTTACATTTTTTTGTTTTGATTTATTATTATTTACTAATTATACATGTATAATAAATGTTAGAAAAAAAATTGTTTTTTTTTTATATATAACATTATTAATTTTTTATGAGTTTTATATGAAAATAGCCTAAAAACTATTGTTGTGTAGATTGTCCCTCGTCCAACATATTTTCTGTGCAGGTGTAGCATCGATTCATAAGTGTTGAATGTTCTGCACAAACTGGATTGTTACAGGAATGGCAATAGACCCTTGTTTTCCGCTGCCGTCCGTACTCAGAACGGCATAGGCGACATGACGGTCTGTTCGTTCTAGACGCAAACGACGGTGTTGCTCCTTCTGCCGGTCTTGATAATATCTAAAAAGAACAAAATTATGTAGTTATTCTGCTTATGAACATTAGAATTGTTTTTTCTTACCTTTACATCAAATGCTTCCATTGCGTTCCGTATCCTTGGATATGCGGTTGTTCAGCGCTCGTTCCTTTATGTTTGGTAGTGCCAATTGTTTTGTCAGCATCAGTAGGAATGATCGTCGTCTGTCACTTCTTTTAATTGGCTTCATCTTGTTGTATGAAATAAATGCAGCTAATGCAGCAATGTCCACCATATTAAAAAACATGGCCAATGGCCAGCGGTTTGCTGAGCGCTTGCATATATATGTGCCAAGCATCTGGTCCATTCTATCAACGCCCGATTTGTTGGCGTTATAATCCAAAATAGCAAACGGCTTCTTCTTTTCAGTTTGCATGTCCACACCGCAAATATAATGTTGTGTCGACAGCAAAATTACCGCTTAGTTCTTCTTGGGCACATATGAACATACAGCTTTATCGCCTTCGTTGAAGCCGAACAATGTGCTGTTGACAGGACGCGTATGAATTTTTTTAGAATTCCCGAGGCACACGTGTCTTATTCGAGAGCATTGTTCTAACATATGCGGGTTTCTTCCTGATCAAAGTACACGACAAATCCAAAAAAATTGTCGGCATTAATTGTGCGGCCTGTATTCAAATATTTCTCCGAAAGTTGCCCTTGATTCACCTCTCGTGCCTGGTCAGGCAATTTCCCATAATAAATCATTCCTTTGACAGAATAAAATGATTTTGAGTCGCGCAACCACCATATCTTTATACCGTACTTGGCAGGCTTCGATGGAATGCCTGCATATCAACGGTCACTGCATCATGCGGAGTTTAAGCTGCTGCCAAGTTAGACTG
The DNA here is from genome assembly GCA_963513945.1 of Hydrotaea diabolus. Classification (NCBI taxonomy): domain Eukaryota; kingdom Metazoa; phylum Arthropoda; class Insecta; order Diptera; family Muscidae; genus Hydrotaea; species Hydrotaea diabolus. Next base: position 99,842,239 of record OY740716.1, on the reverse strand, counting down.
CAACATTTGCCAAATATCATCAATAGCCGCAGTTTTGCTGTTGGTTAGTCGCTGCTGTCGCGTATTTCCATTGTCGAATCTAAGGCATTGTTTTATGCACTTCATACGCTCTAATGATAATGCAGCTTTATATAATGGACAGCGCGTTGGGCCCCATAACTCTTCAAGAGGTTCACTATTCGATTAAGTGAGTCCAGCATACAAAATAATAGCCAAAAAAGCATCGAACTCTTTCAAAGTGATCGGTTTCTATTCCTTTGTGTTCTTGAATTTGCCAAATGCCATGCAGCGTTCACTTCCCTGCCTTTCCGATTTGATTTGCGTATTGTGATGTACGCCATGTCTTCGGTGATGAGCGAGCGGAATATGGTAAAGGGATCATATGTGGATCCTACTGGTCCCGGATTCCTCCTTGTGTAGTCAACCACGTTATGAGCACCGAACGGGAGGTCGGTGGTGCATTTTTAGTCCATTTGGTACCATCTTTAGAAATGAAGTAATTGTCACTTGTTTGCTGAGCATCAGTTTCTTCCTCTTCATCATCGTCGTCATCACTAATGTCTTCATTGTTGTCTATATGTGGTTCAGTTTCCGCATCCGAATCATCAACATGAAAATTTGCTTGATATGTGAAATCGTCATCATCCGCACCTTCAAGACTAAATGCATCTCCGCACTCATGAATTCTGCAAATCTATCACTCTCACTCATTTGCTGGTAGCGTATACTACGACGTACCACAATTTCAGCACTATCTAAATTTTCCCCTGCCATTGTATTGTACTGTTATTTCTCTTTACAAAATTCAAAATAAAATGTCGCACTCGATATTCACTGTCTCAACTTTCACTGATTTGGTTTACGAAATGTCCAATTGCAACTCTATTGGACATTTTGCTTCGGGTTGCAAGAATCCGAAACGCGATCCTGGTTTCTGGTACACAAAATGACCGATTTAATTTGCAAAACATACTGGTTTCCAAATGTTAGAGAAAAATCGATAAGCCATGTAAAAAACTGCTTAAGGTGTATATCATACACCGCGAACAGTGGTCGCGAGGATGGTTATTTGCACAACATCCCAAAAGGAAATACTCCGTTTGATGTCATACACGTTGACATCAAACGTTATTATAGACGCCTGTATGAACTTTGTCCGACTATATCCTACCAAGACATCTAATACAATTGAGGTCATTACTTCATTAAAAGATTATTTTAGGTCCTATAGTTGTCCTAAATGTAAAGTATAGTTTCAGACAGAGGTAGCTTTTGAGAAACAGCCAAATCCGACACATTAAAATAGCAACAGGTTCTCCTCGGGCAAATGGACAAGTCGAGCGAGTAAGTAGGAGTTTGGGTCCAATGATTGCAAAATTAGTAGATGCTGATAGAGAGAGGCTTCACTGGGATACTGTTATTGAAACAGTTGAGTTCTGTATAAACAATACTGTTCATATGACTATCAACGAATATCCCAGTAAAATGTTTTTCGGAGTAAGACAAACTTTAACTTATTAAAGGCAAATATAGTGGACTATGAGCAGAGCACGGAGAAAGTAAGTCTTGAGTCGATTCGGGCAAAAGCTGACGTGTCTCAACAGAAATTACAGGCGTATAACAAACATTATGTAGATAGCAAAAGAAAACAGCTTACAAAATTTAGTATTGATGATTACACTGAGCAACAAAAAAATTTTTTTTTTAAAAAGTCTAGGGTTTTCCAGCTGAATTAGACTAATTTAGATGCCCTGAGTCCGAAAATGACCTTGGTTTTTTTCTATCAGGTCAGGATTTTTTGCTACAGAAATTTTTAAAAATCGATTTTTCGTAAAAAAAACATTTCTTTGGATCATCTGCTGAGAAACCCCGGAAGATTTTTTCCGTTTTCCTCAAGAAATAAAAGTCAACGTATGCAAATTTATTAAGTTTTTATTTACTCCATCAAATTAAATAAGCATATTTATCATAATATTAGTATAACAATGAGCGTTACGTGACACAAAAGTTCAGAGTTCACGGCATAAATCGGCGTTTCTTCGATTCCCGTTTGTGAGCAGCTGCTGGGTTGTCTCTCTTCAGCATCCAGCAGTAGTCCGCCATCATGACTGCGTCCCACCTCCCCTGGTACCTATCCTCCATTTGGCGCATGTCCTGATGGAACCTTTCTCCCTGCTCGTCGCTCATCGCCCCAAGGTTTTCAGGAAACTTCTCCATGTGTGAGAACAGGAAGTGCATTTTTATACTCATCAAACACCCGAGCTTTTGAAAGGCCTCTATCATGCTGCTGATGAGTCTGGCGTGGTTTGCTGCCTTCGTGTTCCCCAGGAAGTTCTTCACCACCTGCACAAACGATTTCCACGCGGCGCACTCTAACGTGTTCATGGACTTTTCGAACTCTGTGTCCTTTATGAGCTGCCGTATCTGTGGCCCATCGAAAATGCCGGCCTTCAGCTTCTCAATGGTCAGTCGCGGAAAGGCTCGGCACAGGTAGTTGAAGCACCTCCCGTCCTTGTCCAGAGCACGCGTGAACTGTTTCATTAACCCAAGCTTCAAGTGTAGCGGTGGGATCAATATCTTCTCCCGGTCAACAAGAGGTTCGTTTATGATGTTTCCCGCACCAGGTACTAACTGCTCTCGTGGCGGCCACACTTTCTTAACATAGTGCTGGGCTCTGTCTCGACTGTCCCACATACATATAAAGCATGGGTATTTCGTGAACCCGGACTGCTGACCAAGTAGAAAGTTCACCATCTTGAGGTCGACGCAGATGAACCATTGGTGCTGCTCATATTGGATTTTGTCGAGCACGTACTTCACTGCTTCATATTTCTCTACGAGAGTTGTGGAGTGAGCAAGAGGGATTGAGGCGAACTCGTTCCCGTTGTGGAGGAGCACACACTTCAAAGAGCGCTTGCAGCTGTCAATAAAGAGTCGCCAATCTCTCGGATCGTATGTAGGAGCCCCGAGTTTAACAAGAAGACCGGCGACATCTCGGCAGTACACTAGGTCTTCCTCCTGGCAGAAGTAGCCCATGTAGTCCTCATGCCTTCTACGAAAGAAAGTGATACGCGCGTCCTCGCCAAGTAGATTTTTCTGTTTCAGTCTGGAGGCCAATAGCTCGGATGAAGTCTTCGACAAGCTGAGATCCCGAACAAGATCATTAAGCTCACATTGTGAAAAGGGCTGCCGACCATCTTGTGCTTCATACTCCTCGTCTGTTATATATCCTCCTTCGTCTGCAGTGGTGGCCTCGTCGTGGATGTCAGGAAGCTCTGTGAACGCTGGTACAGGAATTTCTTCGCAGTGAGCAACTGGACGGCGGCCAGATGGAAGGTCGGGGTACTGGAGGCTGTGCCGATTCTTCCGGTTGATGCCAGTAGTATTGATAGCGCAGAAGTAACAATCCGATGCATGGTCTAAGGGCTCCCTCCAAACCATCGGAATCCCAAACTTCAGTGAAGTTTTCGTGCCCTTCGTCCACCGCCGGAGGTATTCCACGCAGTTCTTGCAGACCGTGTGCGGTGCCCAGGGCTTATCTTGGTCACCCAGCTTGACTTTAAAGTAAGCCTGGTAGGCGTTCTTCACAAATCCCGTGATGTTCTTCCTGTCCACTGAAAGCGTGTATTCTCCGCAGATGTAGCAGAAAACGTCAGGATTATTCATGCATGAACGTCGCGCAGAAGCCATATCAATCTGAAATAGATAGAAATATGCAGTGTACTGTCAGACAATAAAAATTAGAATAAATTTTATACAATAATAAGAATAAAAGGCACCTATTGGAATGATTAACTGTTACAATCTTAAAGGCTTCTTTTGTTTTTGTTATGTTTGTTCACTGTTTGTTAAATTTGTTTCTTGTGTGTGTGTATACTTATGTGTAGATAGAGATCGAACGAAGAGAAACACAAGTGTTGACGATTGAAGATGATAAGCAACTGAACTCTTTTATTGATTACATACTTAATTAGACTTACATACTACTATATATACAATGACAGAGTTGCCGGATAATGACGTTATCATTTAATAGCAAAAGATGAATTAGGGTTACTAAGTTAGCGTATTATTAAATTAGGAATTTATTTCAGGGTATATAACAGTTTTCATATGTCCTGAATAATCCCCTTAAAACCCCTAATATTAGCAGATTGAAGCGTATAAAAAGGCTTACATTTCAGGGAAAAATGGTCATTTAGGCCTATGGCTGTATCTCAAAAAGTTGACCTGATACAGCAAAATCAATGTGATATTCGGACTCAGAACACCAAAATTAGTCTAAATCAGCTGAGAAACCCATGACTTTTTTTTGGTTGTTACCCAGTGTTATGTCATGATAAAAAGTTTCGACTCTGATATGGGTGTTCATCAAAAACTTGTTCCAAAGTTTAAAGAACTTTATCGTGTAAAGAAGGTTCTTAGAAACAATCGGTACTTGCTGGAAGATGTTGAACGGTTTCAGCAGTCACGGACTCCATATAAAGGAGTATGTGCGATCGGCAATTTAAGACCCTGGTTCTGAATGCGTGATGGTTAACTTTAATTTTTTTTTATGCACTAGAGGTCGGGAGATCTCATGGTCAGAGTGGCCGAGTTGGAGCAGAATACTGTATATAAACTATCAATTCCTTATGTATATAAACTATCATTAAAAGTAGATTATTTATTGCTTATGTTTTGATCGTAACGAGTAGTTTATGCTGTGTTGTTTTTATGAAGTGGCCATCATAAAAACATGCAGCATAACGACGACAGTCATTAGTCGTTTGTTTGTTTTGGACTCAACGTTTATTTGTTTAGGACTCAGCCCTTCACTCACTGTTTGTGTGAGTATGTGTGCTGGTTGAACCCTTTGTGTGTAATGGTTGAACCTTTGTGTGATCGATCCAATAACTGTAGATGTGTTGTTTATGAGATCGATCACTTTACTGAATATATTTCATTGGGTAGTTTGTAAGTTGTAGGATACCCGAATCTGTGGATAAATAGTCGTGTTGAAGAAGCATCGCTGTCTTTTCATTTACAATTCATTGATCAGAAATAAATAATATTAAAAAATTTTTTTTTAAAAAAAAAATGTTTATGTCTGCTGGGATATTGGGATTTGTTATAACTTTGCTTTTATTTACATATGTAGGTTTTGTTACTACTAAGCTATTAGACGTTATGTTGCCTTACATTAAAGGTTGTTTGTGTACATTAAGGGTACTAAATCGGCAGTGAAGGAGTATAAAAAAATGGCGCTACCTCTACTTCTTCAATACTTAATATGCAGTGCTTTTCAAGATATAAAGTTTAGAATTTAACTGATGGTTGGGGCACAAAAATTTAGTTATTTTTGCTTTATTATGAAAAACAATGGTCAAAGAAGGTGATTGTGCTAAAAAAAAAATTTTAAACATAATAACGACTCGCAGGATTGAAAATCTTTCAATTAAAATTACAATCAATGGAAGGTCTCTTGTAATAACTACAGCATATTCTCCAGGATATTCCGATCACATCGCTGATGATATCTTAAAACTAACATCTTATCATGAATTCTTGGAGATCTCAATGCCAAATATTCTTCATGGAACTGTTTTTCTAATATCACGTCCGGAAATGTAATTCCCTACTTGCGAAAAAGATGAACTTCCTCGTGCACCATTCGCTCAACTATAAGTACAATTGACACCGTCCACTATAACTACAAAATGGCCACGTGGACGTTTTTTAAAAGCATCGAAATAGTATTGTCACTGAATCCTACTCTAACACAGACATTATCGACGAGGAAGTAAGAATCTAAGAGGACAAAAAAAACATGAAAATTCCATCTCTTAAATATGACAACAAGCAGATAAAAGGTCATTAGTCTTTTCCGAAAATAGTGCACAATATTCACAAAAAGATATGGCTACAGGACTACTACAAGGATCGGTGCTATCTCCTTTACTGTATTCTTTAGATGTGACGCGCAAAATAGAAAGGGACCTAAGGTTAAAAACCAGTTGTGCAAGACGAGCTTAAACACACTACGAGCTCTGTGGCCTTTACTTTACAAACGGTCAGCTCTTAGCTTTAAAAAACAAATATCTTATCTATAAAAGTATAATAAGACTGTCACTTAGTTATGCATGTACCATTAAACTACTAAACGCATTTTAAAAAACTCCAAATTCTTCAAAACAAATATCTCAAAATTATCTGTAATAAGGACTGGAGATATCCAACGGATGCACTCTATTATGAAAGTGGATATGAAAAAATAAATTAATTCATTAAAAGAGTATTACAAATTACATTACCAACACGGAAAGCTCATCCTATCAATTGAGGTGAATGTACAGAACCACATTACTCATAACGTTTAACCCTCCGACGGTTGAGTCATCCGTTGCCCTTATACAAAGTACAAGGTCCACAGGGACCTATTTCTATTTGTATGGAATATTATATGAAAACGCATTTTTTTACATTTTTTTGTTTTGATTTATTATTATTTACTAATTATACATGTATAATGAATGTTAGAAAAAAAATTGTTTTTTTTATATATAACATTATTAATTTTTTATGAGTTTTATATGAAAAAAGCCTAAAAAACTATTGTTGTGTAGATTGTCCCTCGTCCAACATATTTTCTGTGCAGGTGTAGCATCGATGCATAAGTGTTGAATGTTCTGCACAAACTGGATTGTTACAGAATGGCAATAGACCCTTGTTTTCCGCTGCCGTCCGTACTCAGAACGGCATAGGCGACATGACGGTCTGTTCGTTCTAGACGCAAACGACGGTGTTGCTCCTTCTGCCGGTCTTGATAATATCTAAAAAGAACAAAATTATGTAGTTATTCTGCTTATGAACATTAGAATTGTTTTTTCTAACCTTTACATCAAATGCTTCCATTGCGTTCCGTATCCTTGGATATGCGGTTGTTCAGCGCTCGTTCCTTTATGTTTGGTAGTGCCAATTGTTTTGTCAGCATCAGTAGGAATGACCGTCGTCTGTCACTTATTTTTATTGGCTTCATCTTGTTGTATGAAATAAATGCAGCTAATGCAGCAATGTCCACCATATTAAAAACCATGGCCAATGGCCAGCGGTTTGTTGAGCGCTTGCATGTATATGTGCCAAGCATCTGGTCCATTTTATCAACGCCCGATTGTTGGCGTTGTAATCCAAAATAGCAAACGGCTTCTTCTTTTCAGTTTGCATGTCCACATCGCAAGTATAATGTTGTGTCGACAGCAAAATTACCGCTTAGTTCTTCTTGGGCACATATGAACATAGAGCTATATCGCCTTCGTTGAAGCCGAACAATGTGCTGTTGACGGGGCGCGAATGATTTTTTTGGAATTCCCGAGGCACACATGTCTTGTTCGAGCGCACTGTTCCAACATATGCGGTTTTCTTCCCAATCAAAGTACGCGCCAAACCCAAAGTTGTGAAAAAATTGTCGGCATTAATTGTGCGGCCTGTATTCAAATATCTCTCCGAAAGTTCAAGTACAACATTCTGCCCTTGATTCACCTATCGTGCCTGGTCAGGCAATTTCCCAGAGTAAATCATTCCTTTGACAGGATAAAACGAATTTGAGTCGCACAACCACCATATCTTTATACCGTACTTGACAGGCTTCGATGGAATGTATTGTGTGAAGCGGGTGCGGCCTCTGTAAGGGAATAACTGCTCATCAACTGTCACTGCATCATGCGGAGTGTAAGCTGCTGCCAAGTAAGACTGCAACATTTTCAAATGTCATCAATAGCTGCAGTTTTGCTGTTGGTTAATCGCTGCTGTCGCGTATTTCCATTGTCGAATCTAAGGCATTGTTTTATGCACTTCATACGATCTAATAATAATGCAGCTTTATATAATGGACAGCGCGTTGGGCCCCATAACTCTTCAAGAGGTTCACTATTCGATTAAGTGAGTCCAGTATACAAAATAATAGCCAAAACAGCAGCGAACTCCTTAAAAGTAATTGGTTTCCATTCCTTTGTGTTACTTGGATTTGCCAAATGTCATGCAGCGTTCACTTCCCTGCCTTTCCGATTTGATTCGCGTATTGTGATGTACGCCATGTCTTCGGTGATGAGCGAGCGGAATATGGTAAAGGGATCATATGTGGTTCCTACTGGTCCCGGATTCCTCCTTGTGTAGCCGACCACGTCATGAGCACGAGTACGGGAAGTCGGTGGTGCATTTTTAGTCCATTTGGTACCATCTTTAGAAATGAAGTAATTGCCACTTGTTTGCTGAGCATCAGTTTTTACTCTTCATCATCGTCGTCATCACTAATATCTTCATTGTTGTCTATATGTGGTTCAGTTTCCGCATCCGAATCATCAACATGAAAATTAGCTTGATATGTGAAATCTTCATCATCCGCACCTTGAAGACTTAATACAGGAATATCACCTTCATCGTCATCACTCATCTCCGCACTCATGAAATCTGCAAATCTATCATCCTCACTTATTTGCTGGTAGCGTATACTACGACGTACCACAATTTCAGCAATGTCTAAATTTCCCTCTGCCATTGTATTGTACTTTTATTTCTCTTTACAAAATTCAAAATAAAGTTTCGCACTCGATTACGAAACTTTTATACCCTTTTCTACGTATACCTGACTTCTAGCTTGTACATCTGCGTCTATGTGAGAGTAAGAGTAGGTAAGCGTATGCTTAAAAAGTAAGGTAAACTCAAACAACTCAAAAGGGAAGGTAACAAAAATTCAAAAAGTTTATTATGTTTCAAGGAAAGGCACAATAAAATAATCCAAAAAGTAACTAATATTCAAGGAACACGTTTGTGATGTGTTCAAACAACAGGTTTCAACAGGACGGTACCACAGCTAATGATGGCTCTTTAGCGCGACAAATTCAATGACCGTGTATCTCACGTCGTGGCGATGTTAATGGGCCGCCAAGATCATGTGATTTGGCACCGTTGGACTTCTTTCTTTGGGGTTATTTGAAAAAAGGTGTACGTCGATAAGCCAGCAATAATCCAAGAGCCAAAGGATGATATAATTCGGCACATTAATGGCATAGAACCTCAATTATGCCTCAGCGTGATCGAAAATTTGGACCATCGGATGGGGGTGTGCCGCCTAGGTCGCGGTTGCCCTTTTGGCCGATATTTTGTTCCATATATAATTGAACCATACCAATATTATCATAATAAAAACAAATGATAATAATTTCCTAAATAATTTGTGTTTTATTCAAAATCAGCATCGGCCCTTAAAATTTAAGCACCCTTTACATATACATGCATATTATTCAGGTTGGTTATCACAACATTAGCGTCTATCCACATATCACACGCACTACCTATATCTTCGTAGCGGCATATAATGGTGTAATGGGAAACCTAGTCGTAACTTTAATACGTATGCTATGTGTTAGCGGACCATCTTTGAAAAAAAGGAGCAGCAAAGAGGCATGAAACGCGGAATCAACGGTGTTGTTAGAACAGGCAAATTTATCTGTTGCACAGACAGGACGTTTCGCGGATCAAATGGGATTTGTTCCAGTAACTTCCCACAACAGGAGAATCAACCAGTGATAGCGAAACTGTTGATATAGGTCAAAACTTTGCAACTAAAAACAGACTTTTATTATTTGCGAAGAAAATATCCCTAATATTTTACTCTTACAGTGTAAGCACACAAACCTCTGCGATGGGTGTAATTTAAAGTTGCAGGCGGATACAGTAGCAAATCTTTGTCTATATTACCGCGGTTTAAGACAAGACAATGTGCAAGTTTATGTTTGACTACATGTACACTAAAAATATATTTTATACTTATTGTTCTATTAATTCAAAGTTAACTGTAATTCAAATATAATGCTGCACAATTACAATTACTTAATTGTAAAAAATTAGAAAACAAAAATGTACGTGTTTGTTTGACTTTAAAGAGAAGGAACATCTTCCCTGAAATCAAAAATGTGCAATACTATAGGTAATTACCCTCAAACCCACTTTCATTTTCGATTTGGGGTGTTTTTCCTGGGGCGTATCTTCATTCCGCTAATTTTAGACATGTCCGACATTGAAACTTAACAATATTCCTTTTTCTGAGTCTGATAATGTTTGATACCTGGGGATCCACCTGCATCGACAACTCACCTAGAGAAGTCATATCGAAACAGGAACTTAACTTCAACTTTACTGGCTCTTTAACGCGAACTTAAAACTAAGCCTCAAATACAGATCCTGCTATACAACAGTGCATACAAACTGGTGCTCAGCTTTGGGACAAAACAAAATCGAACAATCTGGACAAAATCAAAAGTGTCCAATCGAAGACATTACTGTTGATCACCGGTGCCCCTTGGTTAGAGACGCAATTCAGGACATTAAGATAATGCACAAAGATAAGCTCTATAACTTACTTTCTAGACAATTATTGTGCAGTGTATGCGCTTCTAGACTTTAGAGAAACTTTTCTAATCTACACCTGTGCCTCTACCGATACAGCAATCGCGAATATACGCGCCCGAAAGACAGTGTGGAATTCTTTATTCTACATTACGGGGTTTAAGCCAAAAGTGCTTTAAATGCACTTATACGTGATCCTTAAAACAGTCAATAACGCGTGATCAATCTAGAGATATTTTTCTCAATATGGTTTTTTTTGCAGATTACGCGTGAGTTGTGTTAAACTGTATTATGGGAATGAATAGATCCGCCGTTTTCGATCAAAATTTTGTTCAGTAATGAGGCCCATTTCTAGCTAAAGGCAACGCCAATAAAAAAAAAATGCCGAATTTGGGCTGAAAAGCAACAAAAAGAGGTTTAAGAGGTGTCATTATACTCAGAGAAAATAATGTTTTGGTGCGGTTTATGGTCTATTGGAATTATTGGTCTATATATTATTTTAAAAATGATGATGGCCGGAACGTAACCTTGAATGGTGGTCGCTATCGCGCCATGCTCTCAGCTTTAAAAAAATAGGATTTTGGTGAAGCACGCTGATAACTTGCACAGAAAAATTTTGTTCGCCGATGAAAAAATTTTTACCGTTCAGGAAAAATATAACAAGCAAAATGATAGAGTGTATGCGCGGTCATCTAAGGAAGCATCTGAACTGATCCCAAGGGTGGAAAAGGGTCATCACCCAGTTTCAGTCATGGTTTGGTGGGGTGTCTCTTACGATGGGGTCACTGACCTACATTTCTGCGAACAAGGAGTCAAAACATCGGCTAAAGTTTACCAAGAAACCGTTTTGGAAGCTGTTGTGAAGCCACTTAACAATTCCCTGTTCCAAAACCAGCCAGCAAGTTTCAGGGCCGGCCCATAAGGCTAAAACTTCCTAGGCCTGGCTTCGAAACAATTTGCCAGCGCTGATTTCCTCTGAAGAATGGCCCTCAGGCAGTCCAGATTTGAACCCATTGGATTACAAATTGTGGACGGTTTTAGAGGACAAGGTTTGTCACAAAAGATACCCCAACGTTGGATCTCTTAAGACTGCTTTGGTTCGAGCTGTGGCCAGTTTTCCAATGGACGAGGTTCGTGCAGCTATTGACGATTGGCCAGTGCGACTTAAGGCGTATGTAAAGGCAAAAGGCGGACATTTCGAATAAGTAGATTCTTTTTTGATACAATACTTTATACATCAATATATATATATTAAAAAAATATTTGGTCCATAAACATTGCGTACTTTTTATTTTACAGCATAAAACGTGTGTAACAGTATTTATGTCCCAACTAAGTAATATTTAATATTTTAATCGAATTTTACATCTCGACGAATCAAAATTTTCTGCTCTGAGGATCACACACTCTGTAAGCCTTACTTGCGTCGTTGTTACCAAGCATTTCACATTTGCTTGCATTTTCCTCCCTTTAGTGCGTTGTTCTTTTGCTATTTGAACATCTAAACAAATCTAGTTTAGTAACAATTGTCCAAAAAAAATATATGGCCCTGTAAGACATTCAAGATAAATAATTTTAAAGAAACAAAAGTTTAAAGAAACAACTTATATTTTCCGAATTGCTGGACCCTAACTTTCGAACCTACAACTGGATAAAGCTAGTTGTGATCGTTAGGAAGCTTATGAAAATACCTTTCAAACGGTATATAATTTTTATGAATCCTTTAACCCGTTGTGGGCTGGGGGTCGATTTGTATATTATTGACCCAAGTTTCTGTGAAAAATAGGTCAAAACTGAGAAAATTGCCTTATTTAAGGTCTTATTTTTTCCTATTAGTTTGCAGCTAACACTTTAAACACCCTTTTAACGCCGTAGATATTGGCATTTTAGTTTTAGTTTTTCACAGATATTTTTTCGAAATGGAATTATCGATGTTCTAACGATATGGCAACAATTGTAGACGAAATTGCATCCTGTGTTAGCCTTTCTTTTAATAACGGAGAAAAGTTTAATTCTAGAAAACTCGATAGAAACGTAAAGCGTAGTAAAATGAATATAAAAAACAGTAGGGAATTGCGAAAATTGTTCAGAGATAAAGATAGAGGGGTCATCTCTGCTTGAACAATAAATATTTTAAGGATCTGAGGATTAATTCCAAAAGAGGGGGCATATTTCTGCCAAAGAGGCCATCATCTGAGGATTGGATTTGGAGGTCAGAAATACATGAAAATCATTAAGAAATGCATGAAAACAGGAACAAAATGTTAAAACCTTTCTTACTTCAACATTTTGTTCCTGTTTTTATGCATTTCTTAATGATTTTCATGTATTTCTTACCTCCAAATCCAAGCCTCATATGATGACCTTTTTGGCAGAAATATTCCCGCTCTTTTGGAGTTAAGCCTCAGTCCTCATAGTTTTCTAGAATTAAACTTTTCTCCGTTATCAAAAGAAATGCTACCACAGCGTGCAATTTCGTCTTCCATTGTTGTCATGTTGTTAGAACATCGATAATTCCATTTCGAACAAATATCAGTGAAAATTTTGTCCAAATTTTGACCAAAAACTAAAATGCCAATATCTCTGGCGTTAAAAGGGTGTTTAAAGGTAAGCTGCAAACTAATAAGATAAAATAAGACCTTTAAATATGCAATTTTCAGAGTTTTTACCAATTTTTCACAGAAACTCGGGTAAATAATATACAAAATGACCTCCCAGCCCACAACGGGTTATAGGATTCATAAAAGTTATATACCGTTTGAAAGGTATTTTCATAAGCTTCCTACCAATTACAACAAGGTCCTTTTATTTTTTGCGAAGAAAATATCGCTAATATTTTACTCTTACCATACCATGCAATTCAAATAAAAACGAAGTGTTGCAAAAATTGACCAAAGGACACGTCAACTTTCCATATAATAAAAAATAAAAAATTATATATTTTTGGATATTTTCTTCTAAATAGGAAAAAAATGGTCCAATGAATCTCCAATTTGTAAATAATTGCGGTGCTGAATTTTATAGAAATATCTCAAGAAAACGCTTACCTTCCATATATTTTTTTATCACGGACTAATTCTCAAACGGTAGAATGGTCGCGAAGAGATCAGTAGCGAAAAAAATCGACTCGTCGAAATTAATTAAAACAAACAGGGAAAGTGCGAAAAGACGCTTACAAATCGGCAACAGATCTATCTAGAATTGTTTGAAGTCGTTATAAGTACCAACTTGTTCATTCAAACAATTATAGACAAAAATTTAAGTTAAATACCAAAGAATTTGTATAAACTATTGAGACGAAGCATTTGAACAAAAAAGTCACAAACACAGTTAAACAAACTCACAGCTTGATGAGCCATCGTCTCACGCAAGAGCAAGAGCAACGCAACACTTTCTGCATTGTAAGTTCGCGAAATGCATACTTCCCTATAAATGCAGACGTAAACAAAGACAAAAAAAACTTTCCCCGTCAGTGCTAACAACATCAATAATAAAGAAAGTGTAAACACAGAGAACTAAGAAAACACACATCAAAACAACGAACTGAAACAAGACAAACAAGTTAAGGTGGTACAGACAGGAATGGTTCACTACATTACAATAATCACGCCCCTCGAAATGCAACACTAACAACAAAAGTTGCAATACCACGAATAGTGACGAATCAAGTAAAAGTAATAACCGGTTTGCATTGCTCTGCGACGAAGTGACTCATCCTTCCACTTCAGCAACTGCTACAGTGCAAGGCCACCTCTCATATACCTTTGGGAAAGTAGCACTAATGAGTTGATAAACATGAAGTGTGTTTTTTACTTTCCCAGTAAAAATGTGCAAGTTTCTACTTTTGAGAGCGTAAGGCCAATTTTACTCTCTTTTTTAAAATTTGCTAGAAAAGTAAACGAACAGCTTCCAGTAAAAAAATTCTATGAAACAGCTGGTTTTGTTTGCTGTTTGCATTATATTTCATTTTATTTTTAGTTTTAAAGTGTTAAGATTTGTAATAAAAAGGAGCAAAAGAAAGCTTTTTTCTTCTTTCAAATTTCAGTGATTAACGCGTTGACTGCCAACTACGAGATAACTCGTAGATTGATTTCCCTTCCAGGAAGCCAACTACGAGTTATCTCGTACTATCTAAAACTGCCACTTTTTGTGTAGTTACGAGTAAAACCGTATTATATCAGTGCTAGTATCGATAAATGGCTTCTGGGAAAAGAAAAAAAAAGTTAGTTTTGGTTTGCGCGAGCTGAACAATTATAAAAAAAAATTATGGAAAAATGCATTCAATATAATGTAAAAATTCATTCAATATAATGGAAAAATTAACTCAAATAGAAGAAATAAAGTAATATTTTATTATTAGTGGTAGATTTTAAAACAATTTTCCACACAAAGGGCTGGCTTCTCTTCATAGGCTGGACAGAAGTAAAGCGTTTCTCGGCGTTTTTTGCTTGGGTACATACACGACATGACTTTGTTTAAATAATGGAGCTCTTGACTTCTATTTTTTTCAAAACTGGTCGAAAATCTCCAATCAACGCGAGGACGAATTCTTCTCTGAACTTTATCAGTTTTATTTTAGATGAAGTTACTTTTTGAAAAATTCTGTTAGCATTTTGTATATATATCTCTATAATATGTAGCGAAATATTTGGGCCATCTAATCGTCTTTCTTAGAGATGAGTAGTACGAAATCATTTGATCTGATCGGTCTATGCCATACATTCCATTATTGTAATCTCTAACTATATTCGGTTTCATAGATATTTTTCCATTGCGATTAGGAACCTCTACCATTTCAACAGCATGCATGTTTGAAATGAAAAGGACTTCTCGTTTGTCTTTCCATTTGCATACAGAAACATGACCATTTTGCTGCCAAAAACACTCCCCTTTTTTCAGTTTACGATTTACCACATCTCTGGGGTTTCCTTTTCTGTTACTTCGCAGGGTTCCACACACATAAGTTTTTCGTGTATATAACAGTTTTGTAAGACTAACTGAATTATAAAAATTATCCATGTAAAGCGCGTAGCCTTTATCGAGATAGTCCTCAAGTAAATGTAAAACAACGTCAGCAGTATGACCTACATTATTGGTAGTTTCTTCAGATTTTCCGCTGTAAATTTTTATTTTTATTACAAGACCGTCAGACTCACATAGTTCATATAATTGCCATATTTGTGTTTTTTATTTTTTATGTATTGGCGGAAAAGCAATCTTCTCCGCCATATCGTCATGGATTCGTCAATACAAATATTTTTACTTGGTACATAGTTTTCACGCATAACATTGTTGAAATGATTTAGGATTGGTCTCACCTTGTATAATCTGTCGGTAGATGCGTTTGAGTTATCAACCAAATGAAAATAACGAAGTAGCAACTGGAATCGATTTCGGCTCATATGTGTGCTCCAAAAGTTTACATTATATATAATGTTTGTAGTCCAGTAATGTTCCATCGTTGGAAAAGTACAAGGTCCCATTTGCAGTAAAAGTGCAATAAAAACTTTCATCTCTGCAGCATTTGCGTCTTTCCAATTTGATAACCTTTAAGTCTCACCCGAAAAAAATAAATCCACCAGCGTTTGTACTGAAAAATTTGATGTATCTAATTTCACACCAACATTTAATTCAAAAAGAAATAAATCAGGATTGCGTTGAACTTCTGTCCACAAATCATCATTCTCATTTGACGTTGTTGCTTGGAGATCATAGTCATTATCATCAGGTTCGGACTCGTCTTCAGGTTCATCTTCACTACCAGAAGGCTCATAAATTTTCCGTGATATTCTGAATCACTTAGATTTGCGTTGTACTCAATTTCACTTTGATTCAGTGACCTTTTCTTATCCATTTTGTTTATTGATAATTATAACAATAAACTTAGAGAGTGGTTATAAATCTAAAAAGAAAGAAAATAATAAAATTATAATAACTATAAAACGTGCGTAGCGATTTCTGTCACAGAAGCCAACTACGAGATAATTTGTAGGTCCTTTTTCTCCTAAAAAAACATCATTTTTGCTTTTTCATTATACCCATCATCTAGAACTAGACTTTTTAGTAATATAATGTTAAAAAATCAAAATATCATTTTTGGCCAGTTTTCTGAAAACGGCCTTGGCAGTCAACGTGTTAACATATATATTAAATAAAATAATATTCCAATTTTTGCTTACCTATTCTGTTGTAAATTTATTTTTACTTTTGTTTCTTTATATAACTTGCAAATTTTGGTTGGCTAAAATTTCTCCAACCAAAATTTGCAAACTCTGTAACATCGAACTCTCAAAATTGTCTCTCTCTAGCTTTACTGGACTTTTTGTGTAAACGAACAAGATCCAGTAAAAATTTGCAAGTAAACGAACACACTTATTATTGCCCAACTAGTTGGAAGCAGTGGTTTTAACATTGTTCCCCTTAAAAAAAGGCAATATAGGAGCAAAAAATATAGGATGTAGGGTTTACAATGAACTCAAACTAGAAGAGAGCATAAAAACATTTCTAACCGCAACACACCGATCCCTATAAAAGACATAGAACAGACCCCAGGTTACACAAACAGCGGAAACGGAGTAACATACACGAGTGTTCAAAGGGCGCATAGACATAGTTCCCCCGTGCAACAATGAATCTATGATTCAACAGGTTGTACAGGGTATGCAATCAATGATGAAATCTTCATGCGTGACCAAAATCAGTTAATTCAAATTCTACTTAGCAAAAAATAGGCCCCCTCACGATATGAACATGGAACGCAAACGATGTGAATCAAAATAGCCACCAACTAACAGATTAGCTAGATCTCCAAAATGTTGATATAATGCTATTATCGGAAATGCATTTTACAGACACCTTTAAAATACGTAACTTTAGATTTTTCGTACACACCACCCTGACGGCAAGGCACATGGGGGCACTGGTATCCTAATACGGAAACGTATGAAACATGAAATCGCAGAAGGGGTCTCACAAAACTAGCTACAAGCGACAACAATTCGTATCCAGGGTCAAGGTGGTTCTCTAACTATTTCGGCAATACATTTCCCCCGCGGTTCGCGATGTCAGTAGATACATTCATGAACTTTTTTAATGCCCTGGACGCAACTTTCTAGCTGCTGGTGACAATTCTGCTAAACATACGCAATGGGCATTCCGTCTAGCAAACCCTAGAGGAAACCAGCTGTAAAGTACATGTGTCTAATGCTGCGGAGAAATGAATTATATCGCCCTGTAGACCAACATATTGGCCGTCAGACCTTAACAAGAAACCATAACTTGTACTTATCATCAGACCGTGTACCTGTTACATTTATTCTCCATAGAAAGGCCGTACTTGTAGAAGAGCCTCTTAGGCTCACTTCGTCCAACACAAACTGGAGTAAATACAGAAAGTACATTAGCATTCATATAGATTCTTATCAGCTTATTTCTATGTCATATCGATAATAGCCTTTCGAATTTTAATTCCTTCTTAGGTCAGGCAGCCATCCACGCCACGCTTGAACAAAAAAAAGCGACAAGAAACCTGAATACATACACAAACAGGAAAAGAGAGCTCCTTGTAAAGGTGAAAAGAGGTGAGGCCGTGAATGGCAGCGAGATAGGCCGCCAGGGTCGAGACTTAAACTGGCTCACGCGACTAAGAGGTTGCAAACGAAGACAGTAGACAGCATGAAAAATAAATCGCAAGTCTTACTCCTACAGCTTCAACTAAATTTTCATTATGGAAAACTCTACGAAATAGAAGAATGCCGACGGATACTCAATTTCCTTTACAAAGAGCAAATGACGAATGGGATATATCAGAAGAGGATAAAGCCAGTGTTTACGCAAACCAGCTGAACCAGGTATTTCGCCGAAGTCATGCAAGTAGTGGATTCCTTTCTGATGAAAGCAATCCGGCAGAAATTCCATCGTTTACAACTGCTAATGTTTCATTCTTTGATTTCTTTGTGTCAATTGATGTGCAAAGGACAAATCAATCCAATCAAATCAATTAAACTTTGTTAAAACAAATAATTATTAATTTGTTTCAAATTCGAGTATTTATAATAAACTGCGATTTTAGTGTTAACATGTAAGTGCTGGTAGGTAGTGCAAAAACCACTCAACTAGAGGAAGTTACAATGACAAGCTGACCCTCGAAAACTCAAATCATTATGGTTCGATCACTTGGAAACAGTTATTCATGGAGAGTGTTTTACACTGAAATAAATAGTAACAAATGAAAGGAAAACTTACTTGAGCTTGAGCACCAACGACGAAAGGTCTTTCATGATGGTAGATGAGGGGAAAGAAGTTGATTTCGTTCCAAGGAGCACGTACAATTTAATTTAGTTTGACATTAGTCGCAATTTTCCACAAAAATTACATACGATTTGATAAATCGTAGTTTTTTTTAAATAAAAGATTCCTAAATATTGACTTGTGCTATATTTGCTCACAACTTCATCTTTACATTTGTAGTTATTTTTACTTTTATTTCTTTTACTTTTGGTCTCTCTTTAGCAACCGTTAGCAAAGCTTTTTTTTTGCTATGCCACCAACTAATTATTTCTGTACAAATGCATATGTATGTATATGATAACACATATATTAATATTTAGGTATTGGCATTACAATTTTTTTAAATACGCAATTAAAACTATTCCCTTGGATTTGTTTCATAAATGACACCATTCACACATAAGAACAAAATTTTTTGAAATTATCTGCTCACCGAAGTGTTCTCTCATTTAAACCATTGATTGATGCGATGTGTGGGAAGTGATCACGAGCTTCAATTTCAGGCAGCAAATAGTCGGTTATCATGGCACGATAAAGGTCGGCATTGACGGTTACGTTCTCACCGGCATCATTTTAAAAGATATATGGACCGATGATTCCACCGACCCACAAACCACAACAAACCGTTTTTATGGATGAAGTGGCAGCTTTTGAACCTCTTCTGGTTGATTTTCGTCCCAAATGCGGTAATTTAGCTTGAACAAAATCGCTGAACCAAATTTGGCTCGAAAACGTCTGATCTTCTTGGAGCTTTCTATGAGCCCATAGAGCGAAAAAATGTCGCTTGGAAACGTCGAGTGGCTTCAGTTCTTGCACAAGCTGCATTTTGTACGCTTTCAATTTAAGATTTCGACGTAAAGTTGTTTCATACGTCAATCCGAGTTGCTCCGAACGGCGCCGAATCGACTCTCCAAGGTCTTAGTGTACGCTCTCAGCTACAGCCGCTACATTTTCTTCACTGCGTGCTGGACATGGTCTATTCGACCGCATTTTATCCAATCATAAATGCTGGGACTCAAGATGGGTGATGGTGTTGCGAATAGTACGCTCAGTAGGCCGATTATGTTGACTGTTCAGTCGCTTGGTTTAACAATAAGAACGTATTTTCAGCTGATTTCACAACAGCGATGTTAGCCGTCACAGTAACAGCTAAACTCTAGGATTTTATTCAATTCATTTATTAAATTCAGAGTACAACAATATTTTATAAATACGTACACTTGTGTTTTTTCAATGTTAAATATAAACCAATAGTCAGCGTTACCGTTGTGCCACTAAAGTAGCAATTTTGCCCTTTTTTTTACGCATTGATACTTTTGTGCCACTTTTTTATTGTGATACTAAATGTGATACATTTTGAATTTTTGTGCCTCTTTTTATACTTTTGTGCCACTTTTTGAAAAACTACATTGATTTTTTTGTGAACGCTCTAGTTACACTACAAAGAATGACATAAAAAAAGCGTCGTACGCAGCGATTATGAATTAGGTGGTTTACATGATATGCACAGCGTTTGTCAATTAGGTGCTTTAAGTGATATTCGCATCTGTCAAAGCTGTTGGCATCTTTTTGTGTCAGGTTAAGAAGAAGATCTTTTTGTGTGTGCGAAAATTAATACGCGGAATTTCTTTTGATTGCTACCACTTTTCTTGTCTGTTTTTTGTTAAAGTTGTTAATATTGCGAAACCAAGCCGGCTACGAAAAAATATATTATATTGTAGACAACCTGTTTCGCGAATGTAATCCCTTATGGATAGGTAAGTACTTTTTTTTTGATAATCATTAAATTTATGAGTTGACTTTTATATCTTATATAGGTTTATAGTGAAAACGAAAAAAAAATTCGAACATGAGCCATCTACATCAAAACAGGCGGCGGTTGAAACAGGTTATGACTCCCACTTGCGGGCCAGTAGTTCGGAGTCGGCAGACAACTCTGACTCCCAATCGGTAGAAATTGCCAAGGAATTGCAAAAGGCAAAAAATGTCTAGGAGCTATTCCAAGGAGTGGGAGATCCATTACAAATGTTCAATTACAACAGATGAAACAATATGTCTAATCTGAATCGTATTGGATGTGGAATGTGATATACCAATGACATCACCAATGGTTCGGTTAAGGTCAGATAAAAGATTTTAAGATGATCTAAGGGAATCATAATTTTTAGCTTTAGGCAACGATTTTGTTGTCATTGGACATGCATGTTTCTGAACAACATGACGCTGATGTTGAAAGGTCCTTAGTTATTTTCATTCTACAATCGGGGAAAATAGATTTTGTTCGAATATAGTTATTTATATAAATTTAATGAAAGGTGTGTTTACAGATAGTCTGTCATTTCCGTTATTACCAGGATAGCCGTATCACATATAAGTATGCTACCAAAAGTTAATTTTTAGCAGCTATCGCTGACAAAATATCATCTGTACTTGTTTGGATAGCCATGATATGAGACAGTGAATAACAAAATCGCTGAAGAAACTATTCAACCTCTGTATGGTATAACAAATATTAAATCAACCAAAAACAATTCGAAAACAAAAATAAATATAGAACAAATCTGAATTATTTAGAGCGCTAACATGTCTGATTTCTTGCAACAACGGTACGAAAGACCGGGAACAAAAAAAATAATAAATACTGTTTAAATTGCCGTTAAGATTAGGGGGGAAATATATTTGAATGAATGAGAATAAAAGATATTGCTCACAATGGATAAGAATGTCATACTTTACCTTCTTATACTCGAATTGCGAAAAGTAAGGGTAAGATGGTTCCATAGAATTATACTACTTATATAATGGTCAATTTAAGATGCAAAGACTGCAAAACTTTTTTTTGTGTGTGTATCTTTATTTGCAATCTATTTACAACAAAAACATTAAGCAAATACCATAAAAACTTATCATTAACAGTAACGTTAAGTTCCAATGAACTCAACACAAACAATATATATTACATTATTTAATAACTTATTTGTGTACCAAAAAGATTGTTACATTTAATATGATAATGGAAGATCTAATATGTGCATTCTTTTTAGTCTTCTTATTCATCACTAAGTGTTATTGCCAGAACATTACGGTGATTTCTAAGTCTATTTAAATAATTCAAGCTGTATCGTTTTATTTCATCTCTAATATAAGACGCTAAGATCATTATGGATTGTGTTGTTTTTAACAAACCAGGGGGCACAAACAATTAGTCGCAGAGTCTTAGACTGATTTTTTTGCAAAATATCCACGTTTGAATAAGAGACAGTTTCCCATAGTTGGATCCTATACGTCCAAACAGGTTATAAAATTGTTTTGTACAGAAGCACCTTATTTTCTATACTTAACTGTGATTTTGGGCCCAGAAGCCAGTACATTTTTTTGTCTTAATATCTAGTTGCTTTCTTTTTGCGGTAGTATGATCTTTCCACGTTAACCTCTTGTCGATATGCAGGTCGGAATAACGACTCCATTTAAAAACACAGAGGGGCAGTCGCCCTCTTTAAACACATACGATAAGTCACATGAGTCGATTTGTCTGTATTTACTTTTATATTCCATTTATTAAACCAGTTTTGCATGGTGTCTAGTTGCCTTTGGGCTAGCTGGGAGGCCTCTGTAGCAGAATCTTTAGCAGCTAGGATTGCTGTGTCGTCAGCGTATGACGCAATCGTGACATCAGGATTCGTAGGCATGTCGGAAGTATATAAAGTGTACAAAACTGGACCGAACACACTACCATGTGGGACGCCAGATTTAATAGCACCAATTTTAGGATCTTCATCGTTAATAATTACATAGAAACTACGTTCAGTTAAATATGACTTCAGAGTTAGGTAAAACGGCGTAGGCAATGCCTTTTTAACTTAGACAGAAGACCCTCGTGCCAAACCCGGTTTCCAGAGCATGTCTTATTGTTATTATCGCTCTATGGCATTGTTCTGGAGTTCCATGTTCATGCCGAAATCCATCTTGGTGATCAGGAATTATTTTCCTACTTTCAAGGATAGGCAACAACCTTTTCTGGAAGAGACGTTCAAATATTTTTGAACAAATCGGTAATAAACTAATAGGTTTGTAGGAGCTTATACAGTTCACAGGTTTATTGGGTTTTGCCACCATTATAATTTGTGCATGTTTCCATTGAGCAGGAAAGTGAGTCAGCCTTAAGACGGAGTTGATGAGCATTGTCAGGAATAGCCTTTTTTGGTAAAGATTTGATTACCTTAGCATCAATATTATCATAGCCTGGAGACTTTTTGGGGTTTAACTTTTTATCTCAACCTTCACTTCCTGAAATGTGAACGATTTTATTGGTTTACTCATTTGGCAAGAATCATCTAGGAACTTGCATATTTCTTCTGCTTCTATGGAATTGCAAAATGAAAATGGGGTAAAAGTATTTTCCAAATATAGTTAAAAAGCATCAGCTTTGCTTAAATCCGATCTATGCCATATGTTATTTAAGTCCTTAACTGTTTCTACGGAGCCATTTTTCAGATCATTGAGACGCTGCTTCAGATGGTTGGCTGTCCGGTTAAAGTTGGATTTGTCTGTAGGATGCCTTGTTCTTTGCCATATTTTTCGTAGGCGTCGTTTTATTTTGAATAACTGCCTTAATTCGACTGTTAGTCTTAGAATTAAGTTGTTATAGGAGCGTTCTTGTGGAGTGGATACAAATGCGGCTTCATGGATTAATTTGGTGAAATTCTCTACTGTGCCTTCTAACTCGGCTCCGGTTTTAGTTGACATATTTAAATTAATATTTAAATCAATATAGCTTTTAAAAGATTGAATGCATTTTCTAGTGGTAAAAATCTTGCCACTATAATTTCGTTTTGTTGGCGTGGTTCTGTAATTGACGATAATGGGACTATGGTCAGAACATAGATCATAGCTAGGCGCAATGTCTAACAACAAACCTGATATACCTTTATACACTATAAAATCCAGTAAATCTGGTACTTTTGCAGGATCACTCGGCCAGTATGTTGGCACATTATCCTGTTGATAATGTGCTATATTGGTTCTTAACAATGCATTTATGTAATTCCTTTCCTTTAGGATTATTCAATCGCGAACCCCACCATGTATGTTTGGCGTTAAAATCGATACCCACAACAAAACTGGCGCCGAGTTTTTTAAAGAAAATTTCATACTGCTTCTCGCAGATTATTCTATATCTGGGAGGAAAGTACACGGAATATACAGATACACTGCTGTTGTTGCACATGATTTTGACTCCAGCTGCTTGTAAAAACGACTCTGTTATAGTGTCTAGAACTTCATTTTTGATACACTTTTTTACTGCTATTGCCGCGCCAGCGTGAGCACTATCGTCATATTATCATATTCTTTAAGACGAATGAATGATTTGACGAATGATGTTTGCTGTTAGACATTGCGCCTAGCTATGATCTAAGTTCTGACCATAGTCCCATTATCGTCAATTACAGAACCACGCCAACAAAACGAAATTATAGTGGCAAGATTTTTACCACTAGAACATGCATTCAATCTATTAAAAGCAATATTGATTTAAATATAAATTTAAATATGTCAACTAAACCCGGAGTCGAGTTAGAAGACGCAGTGGAGAATTTCACCAAATTAATCCATGAAGCCGTATTTGTATCCACTCCACATTAACGCTCCTATAACAACTCAAGTCTAAGACTAACAGTCGAATTAAGGCAGTTATTCAAAATAAAACGACGCCTACGAAAAATATGGCAAAGAACAAGGAAGCAGCGTCTCAATGATCTGAAAAATGGCTCAGTAGAAACATACTTAACTAATTTAAGTCCATCAAAAAATAATGAATATAATCTTTGGAATGCGACAAAATATCTGAAAAGAGCTCAAAAGCGAAAGATTCCCATTAAGGACTTAAATAACATATGGCATAGATCGGATTTAAGCAAAGCTAATGCTTTTCAACTATATTTGGAAGGTACTTTTACCCCATTTTCATTTTGCAATTCCATAGAAGCAGAAGAAATATGCAAGTTCCTAGATGTAAAATGAGTCTCAGAGACTAATAGTACGCTTCACAATTATTTTTAAGAAAAATTTCCAGGTCATTTACACGTTTACAAATCCCATTAGCATTCCATTCTGCAATAACGAGATCTGATTGCATAATTTAGTCATTAGCCATGACATCATATTCATTAAAGTGTTAGTTAGCTCTATTTGTTTCAATCTTCTGAAGAACATTACTTATATCATGTTCTGTGCCTTTTACAGCTTGAGCGTACGTTTGTGGATCCCTTTGTTATGATGGTTGCATGTTTATGTGATTGTTAGTGGACAAATAATTCATCCTTTCATTTGCAGCCCTGAATTTTGAATTAGATCTTTTATTAATCAGTTTTTGATACGTTTCACAGCCTTTGTAATTGGCTTTGTGGTTACTTAAGCAGTAAACGTATTGCGGGGGAGTATCAATGGTTTTGGTACACTCTAATGTTGGATGTCCTAGCCCACATTTGACACTTCTAAAGGGTTTCCTACAGTATGATTTTGTGTGCCCAAACTGTTGGCACCTATAACATTGGACAATGTCGTCTTACTTTTTAGGAGCTTCAACTTCTACAATTGCGTTATCTATTCCACGTATCTCGTAAATATCTTTGTTATTGGCCTGAGGGTCCAAATCTATGAGGAACATTGGGAGTGGCTGCTTCGTCTTTCGGCTTATGATATTTCTGACACTTTTTACTTGGTGTCCCGAACACAAGAGATAAGCTTTGATATCTGCAATTGGCGTAGAATGATGAAGACCCTTAATCACTGCACTGAAAGCTCGTTCCTGTTTCAGTTGATACGTATGAAACATAATTTTATTATTTTCAAAGTACTTAACTAATTTTCGGTACGAATCAACCGTGTTTGCACTTAAACCAGGGATCGGCAACCTATACTAATGCACTTTGCGATTGTATGCGTTATATGAATTCTCGCACTCACCATAAACCGGTGTTGCCAGTAAGATTTCATATGAAAGACCCAATTTAAAAATAAAAATCTCCAATATAACACTCATTTTTGATATAATTTGTTGAAATTATAGCTGCATTCCACAAATAAATTTCCCAAATTTATTGGGAAAACTGTTTTATTTTATTTATTTTGAAAATAAAAATAGACTTTTACAGTCTTATGCAAAAAAAATCTTTAATGTGGACTTAAAGTGTACTTTAGCTAAAAAGTACTTTAAGCCTAATAAACGTTTATTAAGAAATGGTATGCAAAAACGTTTATTAAGAGTCTTTTAGTTGCTGAAGGTTTATGAGAATGATTTTGTTTTGACCTGGCAATGCTGTGTATAAGTTATGTATTTATGTCAATAGGTAATCGAATTGTAATTGATTTTTGGTATTTGGTAATCAAATATGAATTTGTTTTTATGTTGTTTTTTTCAATAAAAATTAGTTATTAATGCAAATAATTATCAGTTATAACTATTTCATTTGATACTGTCAGAAATAATAAACCAAAAAGAAAATTAGATTACCTATTCAATACCCTATCGGCCTTAATGGGTACATGGTATTCGAATTTCGAATGTGTTTACATTTTATGTACATCACTACTGTATTTTGATATTTGTATTTTATTTCTTGTGTGAATTTTGGTTAATAATGTCACAAATTATACTAAAAGAGCATCACAAATTACCTGCAAAAAATAATAAAATAAATTTTTCAAAAAAAGGTTATGTTTACTTTGAAAAAAGTTTACCTGTACATTCAGGGAATAATAACCCTTTCTGTTGATATAATATTGTGCCTGTTCTCCGCCGGTTTTTTTAATTCTGATGTGAGTGCCATCAACAGCTCCGATAACGCCTGGAAAGTTCCGAATAGCTTCGAAGTCTCCCATTAATCTTCCTCGAGAGATGCTGGCATTTTAATTTTGTCTTTACCGTGACGAGCTAAACCTCTTGCAACTCTTGCACAAATTCTCGACACTGATGATTGCGTAAGACCATGGAGGTCAGCGGCGTCGTCTTGATACTATTAATATGTTTAAATTTCTTATTAATCAAAAAAGTTACAATGAATACAATGGTATATACCTCTCCACGACCCCAGCAACGTAACGCAATCAAAACCTGAAGCTCAGCGGGAGTTCCACATCCTCTCTTGTCCACAGCGATGTCATCCTTAATTAACTCCACAATTTTTCTAACGCTTGATTTTGAAAACCGATATTTCAGCTTGAACTGATGATCTGGAAGAGAAAATGGATTGGTCCTTTCTTTGTATATCCTTCGGGAACTTAAGTTTGCAAGCCGTGCTAAGGTATCTGAAAATGTCAAATGTATATTTAATTAATTTCACTTAATAACAATTGCTGTACTTACCAATTCGTATAATTCCATTTAATGCTTCCATTTTATCTTTCTTTTATTACTTTTTTATTTTAAATTATTTAAATGTTGTGTTTCTGCAATTATTTCAACGTAAACAAACAATATTTTCTGTCAAAATGACAAACTGTCAACTTAAAAAAGGTTTATAGTAGGGTAAAGTGCACTATAACTTTTTCAGACTTATAGGAGGCTTATAAGAGGTTTTTAACGCTAATTTATGTTTTTGCATACACTTTTCAGTGATTTTGTCTAATAATGGTTTATTAACCTCTTTTAAATTTTTTTGCATACGGCCGTTAGTCTATTTTATTTTTCTGATGAAATAAAATTGTATGTCAAGAAAAATTATTAGAAAAAAATTGTTAAATAATTTCATATTCTTCGTGGAATGTATTATAATGCCTTGCATATCGTATTTTTTTATACGTGACAACGCACGTTGGCACACCAAACATTCTGGTTTGCCAAAATAATTTTCTGAAAATAAAAAATTTAATTCATATTCCCCGTTGAACATACTGATAGGGAAAATTTTAATTTTGTGGCAACACTGTTTTTGAGAAACATGCGACTACACAACCTGCCTTCTTGAATGCTCAAGCGAGACTGATTAATGTTGTTTTATTCTCTACAATGTGTGTGCACATGTACGTCAGCAAAGAGAAAACGAACGGGCGCCGCGCCCTCTCTTTGCCGATCCCTGACTTAAACGAACCTGACCGTCTCTTAACGATTTGTAGTGATAATCAGCACTAGGTATAATTTTACTAATTCTATTTACCATTTTACCAATATCTTCCGCATTTGGAATACAAATTGGTGGTGTCTTCGGCATCGTTGTTTGCGTTGAAGAATTGTTGTTGTCATTACTATCGTCTTCACAATCAAGGGCGGCATATCGGTTTGATGTTGTCATCTATGTGTTTGCGTTTTAGTACAAACATTTGGGGTGACATTGTACTTGTTCTCTTACGAGCATTTCCAGATACCTGCTGCCAGTTGGAGTCGTCATCACTGCTGCTATCATCACTTACCTAAAGGTAAAATCAATTTTCACTTTTTTTTTGATGTGGACAACATCTGAGCATCGAATGAGAACGATCCCATGCCCCAAAAGTGTTCCCTCCCGCGTTTTATGAAAGTGATGGTACACCAAAGATACACGTATTTTAATCTTTAAAATGGCTCTCCTGAACAAAACTGGTTTTTAGCCTTAGGTCCCTTTCTATTTTGCGCGTCACATATGATGTACACTTGTTGTTGTCAACAAACGTACGCACAATTTGTGCGTTAATTAAATGTGCGTGGTTGTTTTTGTTTTTTATTAGAACCTTTTACAATGGTTAACAGTTTTCTCTTCAAGTTTTGTAACTATATTTGAAATTGTTAGTGTTTCGTTATTTTTTTTAGGAAGGAAAAGAAATTTTGCGTAAACACGTCTTTCAGCAATCACAGTCAAAGAGAACCTGATTGCATAACTTGAACTCACATTGAAGTCTAATTCCTTCGAAAAAACAATATTACAATATTATTCGTAGTAATGTATTTCACTAATCGGTTATGTTAAGTAGCACTTCTGCTACACTAAGGTACATAAAAAACAATTATTAAAAGATAGTATGTAAAAACACACAGAAAAATGAAGCTGAGCAAGTAGTCCTTTAACAGTTTATATGATATATATTTATATGATATTTATTAAGCCACTTAAACATACAAATAAAATATGCTCGGGCCTCACGTTTTAGGCGTCATTTAATGTACTTACGAGTATAGCATGTAACGATAGCTTTCTTTCAGGGAATCAAATGCACATTTAAAAAATGGCACAAATCATGTGGGATGAAAAGGACAGCGGTACCACGTAGTTTGTCTAGTCTTATAGCTCGTCGGTGATGGGAGGGTCTTGCCGTTTCCAACGTTATGAGAAAATAGGAAGTAAAAGAAAAACAGGAAAGATTGAACTGCAAATCAGCAAAAAGATTTGCTGTTGCGCACTGAGCCCGCCCATCCTGTTTACCTATTGGCCAATACAGATACTCTCGGTAGACCCACTTGAAATCATGCGCCGCGTTTAGAAATCAGACACTGAAAAACTTTATCTTTATAAGTATATAGGTATGGGTATGCAAAATTGCAATATACATTTAATTTTGGATAGTATACCAGAATGTAAGATAGACAAGTTGTATAGACAATTCAAAATTTTAGAGCGATTAGCAATATCAGAAAATAGCTTAAAACGGTACTAATAACGGAGTTAAGATTTCTAAGTTTAAATTATTCAGACTTTATGTTACTTAATTAAACAAATCGCAAAACATTGTTTCTAGTAAAACAGAAAGAAAAAGGTATTGAATTGGTAGATGAAAAAAAACCTAATGGTTTGAAAGACACCAGTCGTTGAGGCAGACAGCCACTACATATTCTCAAGTCAATATAAATATTTAGCGTATTTGCTGTATTCAATATTTAAATGCAAAATTTTTAAAAGTCAAAATAAAAAAATTGTGCCAATTTAATTTGATGATTAAAAAACATATAAAGGCGATAAAGTTTTGCATGTTTAACAACTTAATTCTGTGTAAAATTTATACAAATTTAAAATTTATACAAAATTTAAAGATTGTTGCAATACAAAAAGAGAGGGAAAAACCAATGGACAGTGCTTTTCAGTCTACTTTATATAATGTTCATTACATGGTATTTAGTGCAAAGCTATTCACGATTACACACAATTTACAATTTAGTTTTGTTAAAAAAATAATTTTTAATTGGTTTTAAATTCGAGTATTTATAATAAATTGCGAGTTTAGTGTTAAATTGTAAGTGCTGGTAGTGCAAAAACCCACTCAACTAGAGGAAGTTACAACGGCAAGCTGACTTTCAAAATCTCAAATCATTATGGTTCGATCACTAGGAATCAGTTATTCTTGGAGAGGATTTTACTAACAAATAGTAACAAAGAATGGAAGACTTAGTTGAGTTTGAGCTCCAACAACGAAATGCCCTTCAATCTGGTAGACGAAGGGAAAATAAGTTTTTTCGTTTGACATAAGTCGAAATTTTACACAAAAAGTACATACGACTTCATGAATCGTAGTTTTTTTTAAATAAAAGATTTCTAAATTATGACTTATGCTATTTTTGATCACAACATATTTTGATTTTCACATTTGTAGTTATTTTAACTTTTTTTCATTCACTTTTGGTTTCTCTTATCTATCTTCAGCAAAGCTTTTTTTCGCTATCCCACCAAACAATGATTTCTGTACAAATGCATCTTTGATAACACATATATTAATATACTGACATTACAATTTTTTTAAATACTCGTATTAGGCGCAATTAAACTATTCCTTTGAGTTTGTTTCACAAATGGCACCATTCACACAAGAAAAAAATCATAATTTTTTCTTTTCCTCATCCCGGCGGGAATTTTATTACCGCAAAAGTATATATGCAAAAGTATAACTGCTTGGAGCACATTTTGGAACATCTAATATGACCTTGCACTCATTCGAATTAAGTAGTGAAATAAAATCTGACATAAAAACATTGGGTACCGTTAGTGGATGATAATGTTAGGAGTGTATTTGTTATCATGTTACCATTAGTATAGGTGCCACAGTTCGAATCTATGAAAAGAGAACTCCGCCCAACTTTTTCCACAAGTATCTAATGGTTTCCAAATGGTAACTTAACAAACGTTTTGTTAATCATGCGAAATAAGGCTTACGCATGAGAAAAATGGCACCATTCACACAAGAAAAAAATCATA
The DNA here is from genome assembly GCA_963513945.1 of Hydrotaea diabolus. Lineage (NCBI taxonomy): Eukaryota > Metazoa > Arthropoda > Insecta > Diptera > Muscidae > Hydrotaea > Hydrotaea diabolus. The sequence goes on along the minus strand of OY740716.1, from coordinate 99,811,412 downwards.
ATTTTTTCTTTTCCTCATCCCGGCGGGAATTTTATTACCGCAAAAGTATATATGCAAAAGTATAACTGCTTGGAGCACATTTTGGAACATCTAATATGACCTTGCACTCATTCGAATTAAGTAGTGAAATAAAATCTGACATAAAAACATTGGGTACCGTTAGTGGATGATAATGTTAGGAGTGTATTTGTTATCATGTTACCATTAGTATAGGTGCCACAGTTCGAATCTATGAAAAGAGAACTCCGCCCAACTTTGTCCACAAGTATCTAATGGTTTCCAAATGGTAACTTAACAAACGTTTTGTTAATCATGCGAAATAAGGCTTACGCATGAGAAAAAAAATTAACGCCTAGTGAATCTGGCAGGACAAGAGTTTGTGGCTTACACTATATTCCAAATGAACCAGCAAATATTACTTACGTTAGGAAATATTATCAAGTCGGACAATTTCTTATTTTTTTTCTCACAACATTAAAGATAAAAATATCAAAAATAATTTTGACTTTAAAAGTGTCAAAGTTTTTCATGACTTATGTGTGCGTAGTGAAGGTTGGACAAAAATAAAAAGATAGCTTCCGCTCAGCCTGCATTTATTGCCCCGGTTCATTCCTCCTGTTTCCAACAGTTTGTGTCATTAGCTGTGTATATTAGCAATACACGCACATAACTACGTGTAATCTTATCTTTTTAACCTTACCTTACTCATCTACGCTTATCAGCAATTAAAATATCGCATGATACAAAATTTGTTGTAGGCCAAACATAAAGTACATATCCTACGGGACAACTTTCAAATGTCGCACCTTACACGGTTAAGGCTTGTAACTATTGGGCAATTAACATACAAAACTTAATTAAAGACATACTTATACATTCTACATCAAACATATACCAATGCGATTTCCTTTATTTTCATTCGTCCATTTGACAATAGATTTTCATTCGGTTTGAGCAAGAAACACACATTTAAATGAAACACACATTTAGTTGACACCTAGTGTATTGTCATTGCAATGAACATTCACACTTCGTCAGGCGCCACTTCAGCACAGTTTGTAAATTTTTACCGGAAAGTACGCACCGTCTCCTTCAGTATTACTTAGAAAACCTCAGATTCAGAGTCAAATGTGGGCAACACATCGCCGATACCGCGAAAACTAGCTGGTGTCCCATAGGGTAGAGTACTGGAGCCTACCATTTATCTTCTGTTCACCCAGATATACCTACAAGTCCAAACTTTTATCCACTTTTGCCGATGATACTGTTTTAGTAAGTTCAAACAAAAAGCACGATATAGCATCCATGAATCTGGGTGTTCATCTAAGACGAGTTAAATTATGGTTATTTGACTGGAGGATAAAGAACAACGAGACTAATTGCCCACAGGTAACTTTCACACTGAATTTCAGCACATGTCCGACATTGAAATTAAACAATATCATTTTTTCTCAATCCGATAAGGATTGAAAACATCCACCAAGATGTGAAAATATCCCTCGTCAAAGATATCGAATTGTAACATATTAGCCAGGCAACTACTATGCACTCCAAGTACGTCAAGACTTTGGAGAAATGAACGCCAGGTATTCTGATCTATACCTGCGAGTCTCTCGTAACAACATATCGCGAACACACGCGCGCAAAAGACTGTAGGATCCTCATTTCTACATCACGAGGTTAAAATCAAACGTGTTTTAAATGCTCTCATAAATGATCCTTATTATCAGTCAAAACATAAAACGGAAATGTCTGCCTATAGAGGCTTCAACTTCTATTTCACAACGTTTAAACCAAATCTGGTTTCAAATTCTCAGTTATGTGAACGCTCAAAGCCCTACAGTAGTACGTAGAACATCTATGAAAATGGAATCGACTCTACCAATTTAGATTTACTCGCTATATAAAACTACAGTTCACTACTCCACAAGTCTATAGTTTTTCGCTGTACAATCAAAAATATCAAACTAATTCCGTGACATACCACTGTAAACAAATTTATACGTGTCAGGATTCTCTATTGAATTTTACTTTAAGATTCGTATATAAATGTAATATGTTCATTCTAGAGGTGAATACATAAACTCAGATAAACATATATGTATGGAAGCTCTGTCGAAATCTAAAACGATTTTCCTCAATTTGAAAAACGTGCTGCCTTCGCCCACAAAACTTACTCGTGCTAAGTTTCATTAAGATTGTATGTAAGATGTGGCTTTTAGAACTAAAAACATAAAAATCAAATGAACATATAGGTTAAAACTTTGTCTAAATGAGAACCTATTTTCTTCAATTTCACAATGGTCCAAAAAATCACTTCTGTCAAATTTCATGAAAATCGCACATTAATTGCGTCTTGTAGTTTGATTACAAGATTTAGATTAGGACAGACAAACATTGTTATATACGTCGATATGTATATATGTACTTAAGGTGGTCTAGCTTAAATATAATTAGTACCCTTAGATAAAAACAGAAATATTGGATGAACATATATGTGGGAGCTATATCCGAACCGATTTTATCAATTTTAATAATCTCTTTCCTAGGTCCAAAAATCTAATGTCTGCCAAATGTTATCAAAATTGGATGTTATATGTGGCTTCTGGAGATTAAGACATAAATTTGGATGAACCAATATGTGTTTGTGCTATATTTAAATATAAACAAATTTTTTTCTATGTCAATAACGGGCTGGAAATAAAGACATCAAATCGGATGAACATGGAAGCAATTTCTAAATCTCAACAGATTTTTTTTCAATTTCAATAACGTTCTTCCTTGGCCCTTAAAACTTTCTCATGCTATGTTTTTTTATCAAGATTGAATATAAGATGTGGCTCCTAGAGCTAAAAACAAAACATCAGATGAAGAAATATGTGGGAACTACATTTAAATCTGAATCGAGTTTCTTCAATTTAAGCAACATGTTTCTTTGGTCCAATAATAATAAACTTCATCATGATTAGATGCTTTTAGAGCCAAAAACAGAAAACACCGATGAATATATATATATATATATATATATATATATATATATATATATATATATATATATATATATATATATATATATATATATATATATATATATATATATATATATATATATATATATATATATATATATATATCATCATTCATAGATAACGTACTAGTTAGGAGAGCTTCAAGGCTGGATTTCAGCTTAAGGAAGCTACTTGAGGATGACTGGTTGCCCCAAGCCGCTCTTCCTATTTTAGAAAGAGAGGGACTTCTGTACAGGGAGAATGAACTGTTATTTTATCATAGAAGATATGGTACATATGATTTGGACAATTTAGTCTACATCACTGACCAATAACAGAGACTGGAACGGGTCTTGTAAATATTAAGTCTTTAAGTGTTTTGTTAAGTAGTGTTCAAAGTGTTAGTTTTAAGGGTGTTTGAGCAATCCCCTTTTATATACTTTTTGGGGAGTTTCTAGTTAATTAAATTTATTGTAAGAGTGACATGTATGTATACGTACAACATTTTTTTCGAATCAATGTATATGTAGTTCTAGAAAAATACTCAATGTTTGCTAGATATAAGATAGTATTACTGATAATTTGTTAGCTATACTAGTAAGACCGCGGAATGTAGGAATATCTTAACGAAATGTTCCTCGTTCACAATTCACTTTAACTTTAGGAGACACTTGACACTGTTCACTGATGAACGAATGATGATATATATATATATATATATATATATATATATATATATATATATATATATATATATATATATATATATATATATATATATATATATATATATATATATATATATATATATATATATATATATATATATATATATATATATATATATATATATATATATATATATATATATATATATATATATATATATATATATATATATATATATATATATATATATATATATATATATATATATATATATATATGTATATATATATATATTACTTGCATTGTATGAGAAGCGAATAGTGGAACATTAGCAATTTTAAAGTAAAAGACTTAGGAAACAGTTTCAGTTTAGTTTATTGATTCCTATACGCTAACAAACAATATGTCTTACGACTAACAATAACTCTCTTATTATCTAACACATATACTTATGTATCCAAGACTTAGGAAACTTGTTCCTTTATTGAATATTATTGTCCTTAATACAAATAAACATACTAGCTAACAAATTATCAGTAATACTATCTTATATCTAGCAAACATTGAGTATTTTTCTAGAACTACATATACATCGATTCAAAAAAAAAATGTTATACGTATACATACAGGTCACTCTTACAATAAATTTAATTAACTAGAAATTCCCCAAAAAGTATATAAAAGGGGATTGCTCAAACACCCTTAAAACTAACACTTTGAACACTACTTAACAAAACACTTAAAGACTTAATATTTACAAGACCCGTTCCAGTCTCTGTTATTGGTCAGTGATGTAGACTAAATTGTCCAAATCATATGTACCATATCTTCTATGATAAAATAACAGTTCATCCTCCCTGTATAGAAGTCCCTCTCTTTCTAAAATAGGAAGAGCGGCTGGGGGCAACCAGTCATCCTCAAGTAGCTTCCTTAGGCTGAAATCCAGCCTTAAAGCTCTCCTAACTAGTACGTTATCTAGAGAGGCTGCCCTCTAAAGAAACTTTAATGTACCCTTCATGAGGAATACGTCAATCCGATCAAACTCCGCAGAGTCATATATGGTCCTACAAGATGGTCTTCTTATAGTGCCGTCTTCAGCAACAGTTGACCGCAGTCGCAGACAGGAAGCCAGGATGCGTCGCTCCCATCTCCTAACCCTTTCCATTTGGCAGGAAGAGATTCCAAACCAAGCAGGAAAAGCATAGGATAAGACAGGCCTAATGACTTGTTTGTAAATCAATAGCCTAACTCTTTTGCTAAGGCCTCTCCTCTTCAGGAGAGTAAGGTAAGAAAAATAAATTTTCTTTACCTTAACTAAAATAAAATCAACATGCTTGTTGAATCTAAAATTCTGCTGGAATATAACCCCAAGGTATTTTATCTGATCAGAAGTACTGATAATGTCATTACCTATCCTCACTACAGGTTCATAAGCCCTGGCATTGGGATAGAGAATCTGTCTGTTACCCTTGACTTAGGAAACATCGTTCCTTTATTGAATTTTACTATCCTTAATACAAAATAAAATAAGCTTATAGCTAACAAATTATCAGTAATACTATCTTATATCCAGCATACATTAAGTATTTTTCTAAACTACATATACATCGATTCAAAAATGTTGTACGTAAACATACATGCCACTCTTACAATAACTTTAATTAACTAGAAATTCCAAAAAAAGTATATAAAAGGGGATTATTCGAACATTCTTAAAATTAACACTTAGAACACTACTTAACAATAACACTTAGACTAAATATTAGAGTGTCCCTTAACAAAGAGGGGTTTTTTTTTCTTTAAAGTTCAGGGGTACCCACTAATTTTTTTCTATTGGACTTGAATATAGCTCATGTGCAATTTTACGCCCCTACGACCACGCCTTCCCTAAGCGAAAGTACTGTTTTTGGACTTGAACATTTTTGTTTTGTTTATTTTTATGATAAAAAAAAGACATTAAGAAAGAAAGAGTCAAATTTCTGCATGAAAATATTAAAACTTTATTATTACGGTTAAATAAAACTATACGAACGTCACCAAAGCTACAGCTACCATTCAATTTATAGATCTCTTTTTCTTTGGTTTAATATAATAAGAAATTTAAAACAACCAAACAAAACACCAACAAAAAGTAAGAAAGGGAATAGAAACGAAAACAGCAGAAATCTAAAAATAGAAACTAACGGTAAATAAAAATCAGCGACAGAATAACAGAGAGCAAACTTGTAGTATAAATGTGTATTTTGAGCAGTACGGTTCCTTTTAGTTGATGACAGATTCTTTATTTTATTTGTGTTTTAAGCGCGTATAAGAACTTAATTCTATAAGATAATTTGTGATTTAAGATTAAAAATTTAAAGATATAAATAATGTCGCAAGGCTTACGTAGTAGTAGTAAATATAAGATTTATTTAATTGGAAATGTTAACCACCGAATCACGGGCACGAAACTTCCATCAAACCGACAAGTTCTTGCTGTTTTATTTTATAATATTCGCCAAGGGAAATTAACCGTGCAAGAAAGTGCTAATCTAACTATAAAAGAGTACATGGTTTTCTGGGAAAAAGCCAGAATACCCACTAAAATATCAAGAAATAGTGTAGAAAAATTAGTTAAATTACACGGAGTTTGGCAAAATTTGCAAAAAAAATCGAAGAAAACTACTCAAGTGCTCAAAGATAAGGAATATTTATTTGTGCAGGCCTTGGACAATCTCTTCGACATAGCGCACGCTGATGCTTTAAAGATAATGAAAATCGATGAAGACAAAACTTTTTTGCAACGGCAGCGAGAACCTGGTAGACCAGGCTCTTTGATAGGAGTGGATTACAACCAATGCGAAGAGAAGAAAGAACAGAGTTGCGGTTATTAGCAGAGAGAAAAAGGCAGCTAAATGATATAAAAACAACAGCCATATCACCAAATTCTAGTTTCTCATCAGATTCGTCTTCCATCAATTCCGTTGAAAATCAACAAGATCAGAATCTACAGCTTTTGGAAGATAATTTATTGCCGTCGCAAAAAAAGGGAAAAATAAATTTTCTTTCTCCGAAACTTGTGGCTGCCCTCGATAGATGCCAGTTGAGTATGCGCGACTCCGTGTATATTCTAGAAGCTGCATTAGAAGCACTTGGGCATAATGTAGACGATTACATAATAAATAAATCTTCCATGCAAAGAATAAGAAGATGAGAAAAGAACATGCCAAAAATATTAAAGCAGATTTCCAAAACAATATTCCTGAAATGGTCACTATTCATTGGGATGGGAAGTTATTGCCTGCAATGAATGCAAAAAGTGTTAAAGAAGAACGACTTCCAATTGTGATAACTTATGAAAATGAGGAGAAACTTATTGCAGTACCCAAATTAGATAATGCAAGTGGAAAAGAGCAGGCTGCAGCTGTCTTAAATGCAATAAGTGACTGGCAACTTTCCGATAAAGTTTAAAACTATGTGCTGTGACACCACAATTTCTAATAGCGACTAAAAGCGACCTAATGGTGCATGTGCGTTACTGGAGCAAGCACTAGAAAGGGAACTTCTACTATTTGGGTGCAGGCATCATGTATACGAGTTGGTGTTGAAAACAGTATTTGAAACCAAAATCCCTCAAGTTACTGTTAGCGCTGATGTACCGCTCTTTAAAAAGTTGAAAAACAGCTGGAACAATATTAACCCTGACTTGATAATTGGTATCTCCATTGCAAGCCAGCACTTTCAACCATCGCAGATTGACAACTTGATAAGTTTTTATTATTCTGAACTCAAAAAACCAATTGTTAGAGGTGATTACCGGGAATTGATCGAGCTTTCGATAATATTTTTGAAAGGAAACGCGAACAAAAAATTTAAAATAAGGCCCCCTGGGGCCTATGCATCAAGCACGATGGATGGCGAGAGCTATTTATGCTATAAAAATGTTCTTATTTCGAGATCAGTTAAATTTAACCAGATATGAGAATGACGGTTTGCAAGAAGTTTCTCTATTCATTGCAACAACTTACGTTAAACCATGGATACAATGCAACTTGGCAGTACAAGCTCCCTACCAAGACTTGTGTTTTATAAAAGCTGTTAAGAGCTATGAATGTGTGGACCATTCAATTGCAGAAGCTGCTTTAAAAAAATTTTGCCGCCACCTTTATTATTTAACTGAAGAAGTCGTAATTTTATCTCTTTTTGATGACATGGTTGATATTGAGACAAAAAAGAATATTGTGGCTAGCTTAACAAAAGAAAGCAAATTGGGAAATGCAAAACGATATATTCCGTCGGAAGAAGAAATGCGATGCTCATTATTTGGTAGGCATTTCCTAATTACTAAGTTATTTGTCATGTTTTCATTTATTTTAAATTTTTACAGATAAAGAACTACATGACTTTGTTTCAATAAAAAGTAATAATATGTTTTGTCGACTAAAAATCCATCTGGAGTAGCATCTCGTCCACCAGATGGAAAGGCTCCGCGTTGCAGAGCGAAGGATACTACGGTATTACACTCGGTTAAGAGGCAAATGAAACAAATGGGGTTACTACACCTTCCCTTCGTGCAGGCTCGTTAACGATAAAAGTGACATATCCCGCATTGATAATTTTATAGTTGGGTCAGCCATTGGTCTCCTTGAAGGTCTATCTGTCTCAGAAAATGAACTAATTAATCGAAGCATTACATCTCAAGAGGAGTTCGAAACAATTATTACATCAGATGGATTTTTAACACCCACGTGCCTCCTTAATCTTAAAAATAAAAACATGATCTACGATCAAGATGGAAATATAGTTCTGTATCAAAAGCGGTGCAGAACTTTTAATCTAGATTTTGTAAATAATAATAATTTTGTATATATGTATATATATATATTAGTATGGATTCCAACTTTATTATTTTCGTTATGTTTTGTTTACTTTAATTATAATTTCACATTTTATTTATTTTTTTTTTTGTACATATTGTAAATAGTAGATGTAAGTTATTTTTTTAGGTTAGTTTAGTTTTCTTTCAAAATTACCGTTTTTCATCCTTTTTTGCGGGAAACATACAATTAATAGTGAACTAAGTTCATAAATAAAATAAAAAAAATGGGCTGGCCTCAGGGCATTTAAACTTAAGTTAAATCGATACAAATTCTAGATAGATACTATGGTATACTAGAAGCACGTAATTATATAATAGGACGAATATAACCTGTAAAAGTTAATAAAGAAATAAATTAGCTATCGGCAACGACAGTGTAGATAATAGATGGATTAAAGCAATGCCATAGAAAGCTGTAAAATATCTCACTACAATAATAAATGTTTGTCTTCGCCTTTCATATTTTCCTAGAGTTTAGAAGGAATCGAAAATAATACCAATTAAATAACCTAATAAGCCCTCTGAAAATCCAAGCTCATATCGTCCTACCAGCTTATTATCCTCGTTAGGAAAACTGCTAGAAAAAGTTATTAAAGACGAGCTTAATATATTTATTGAAGAAAACAATATTCTCCCTAAAGAACAGTATGTCTTTCGTAAACAACCGTCCATCCAATTATACGAATCAGACAAATAGTGCAAAACAACTTTTATGATGGTCAATCTACAGGTATGATGATACTTGACAGCATTCGATTCGTAATAGTTACCTGTATGGCACGACGCCCTAATTTTTAAAATGCTTAATTTCAACTTTCCAACATATATAATCCTTATTATAAAGTCCTTTCTGACAGATCGCACATTCAGGGTATATATATATATATATATATATATATATATATATATATATATATATATATATATATATATATATATATATATATATATATATATATATATATATATATATATATATATATATATATATATATATATATATATATATATATATATATATATATATATATATATATATATATATATATATATATATATATATATATATATATATATATATATATATATATATAGATATATATATATATATATATATATATATATATATATATATATATATATATATATATATATATATATATATATAGATATATATATATATATATATATATATATATATATATAGATATATATATATATATATATATATATATATATATATATATATATATATATATATATATATATATATATATATATATATATATATATATATATATATATATATATATATATATATATATATATATATATATATATATATATATATATATATATAGATATATATATATATATATTTTTTATATTTTATATTTATATATATATTTTTATATTTTATATATATATATATATATATATATATATATATATATATATATATATATATATATATATATATATATATATATATATATATATATATATATATATATATATATATATATATATATATATATATATATATATATATATATATATATATATATATATATATATATATATATATATATATATTATATATTCTAGGGAATCATATGCACATTTAAATAATGGCACCAATCATGTGGGATGGAAAGGACAGCGGTACCACGTAGTTTGTCTATCCTTATTGCTCGTCGATGAGGGTGGGATCTTGTCGTTTCCAACGTTATGAGAAAATAGGAAGTAAAAGAAAAACAGGAAATATTGAACTGAAAATCTGCAAAAAGAATTGGTGTTGCGCACTGAGCCCGCCCATCCTGTTTACCTATTGACCAATACAGATACTCTTGGTAGACCCACTTGTACTTGTATAGTCCTTAAATCCTGCACCACGTTTAGAAATCAGACACTGAAGGTTATACTTAGCGCATCATAATGATTTTAACTAATTTATTGAAAAACTTCATCTTTATAAGTATATAGGTATGGGTATGCAAAATTGCAATAATCATTTTTTTCTTCAATTCAATTTTTTATTTTGTTAATATAACAATTGAATTTTTCTTATTATCTACAATGACAAAGAGTTTAGGTTTGTATAAGCCTATGCTACTTAAATATTAGTAAACAAAATTTGATATATTGTGATGATGTTTAATATTAATATCGGATTTAATTGAAGAAAATTTACAAAAAACCTTTCTGAATAGCCTGACTAGAGTTTCACATTTTCAACTTGTTTTCAGTTATAATATTTACAACGATGCTAGATCTCTTATATGAATAAAATCAGACTCCTGGCATCTGATGGCAAAATTTTCTTTAAGTCTTGTCAATCTATCATTTACTAACTACACTTTGGCAACTTCGTGGAGACATGTTGTTGAGTAATGTCTAGGAAGCTTTAAAATCATTTTCAAAACTTTATTTTGGGCTATTTGAAGCTTCTTAACATGAGTTGAAGCCACATTGCTCCATGAAGGACATCCATACAAAAGAACAGCTTGAAAAACTGACTTATAAATAAACATTTTGTTTTTTCTTTTTAAAAGAGAGTTTCTATTGAATAGGGGATATAAGAGTCGTATTAAATGCTTTATTTTATCTATGACATATGATATATGGTCCTTGCCGAGGTATTTAACTTTATGTTCCCAATTGTTTTTCTTCTTCTGGTAAAATAGATCACTTTAGTTTTTTCCGCATTCACAAATATTTTCCATTTGCATAAATATGTTAGGAGGATTTCCGCTGCTTCTTCTAGTTTGGTTATAATGTCTGCAGCAAGAGTGCCGGGGCAGATAATTACAGTATCGTCTGCCGAAACTGTAGTTTCGCAGCTATGCAGTGGAGAGATGTCCGCTGTAAAAATGTTGTAGAGGACTGGCGAGAGGCATGATCCTTGGGGACATCCATCATCTATCGATCTTCTATTAGATTGGTTTCCACACGTATACACCCTGAATGTGCGATCTGTCAGAAAGGACTTTATAAAAAGGATTATATATGTTGGAAAGTTGAAATTAAGCATATTAAAAATTAGGGCGTCATGCCCTATGGAATCGAATGCTGCTTTGATGTCAAGTATCATCATACCTGTAGATTGACCATCATAAAAGTTGTTTTGCACTATTTGTCTGATTCGTATACGAGGGCGGTTCGGAAACTTCTTAGCCTAGCACAAAAAGCGCGGTATAAACAGAAAAAAGTTAAGTGTTTTGGAACTTCCATCTCTGCTATGAACACATGTTAAATTTTGTTTCGATCTGGTAACTCCTTCATATAGAAACAGGTGTTCACAAAAGACGCATCCGCGATTTTTTTACAATGGAAAAATTAGAAATGCGTGGTGTCATTAAATATTTACATAAAAAAGGTTTATCGGGACAAGAAATTCATAATGGTGAATGTGTTAGGTAAAGTGCTCCTTTATATGCAACAGTAGAAAATTGGGTTGCTGAATTTAAACGTGGTCGTACAAGCATTGAAGATGAGCCACGTAGTGGACGTCCAAAAACAGCAACAACAACAGAAATTGTAGCCAAAGTGCATGATATGGTATTAAATGGTCAACGAATAAGTGCGTGAAATAGCTAATATCATGGGCATCTTAAATGATCGAGTCCATTTAATTTTGCATGAAGAACTACAGATGAAAAAGGTTTCTGCAAGATGAGTGCCGGACTTGTTAACAGTCGACCAAAAACGCATAAGAATGGACATTTTTCAAGCTTGTTTGGATCGTTTTCAGCGAAATAAAATGGATTTTAAGCGTCGTTTCATAACTGTTGATGAGACATGGATCCACCACTATACTACAGAGACAAAAGAACAATCCAAACAATGGACTGAAGCTAGAGGAAGTGCACCAAAGAAGGCAAAAACAATTCAATCGGCTGGTAAGGTGATGGCAACGGTTTTTTGGGACTTCAAAGGTATTTTATTGATTGACTATCTGAAAAAGGGTAAAACAATAAATTCAGAGTACTATTGCAACCTTTTAGATTAATTAAATGTACAAATTCGAGAAAAACGTCCTGGCTTACAACACAAAAAAATAATTTTTCATCAAGACAACGCACCAGCGCACAAGAGTGTTTTAACAATGGCTAAAACCAACGAATTAAAGTACGAGTTGCTTGACCACCCACCTTATTCTCCTGATTTAGCTCCCAGTGACTTTTACCTGTTCCCAAATCTAAAAAAAATCATTGCTGGCAAGCGTTTTACATCAAATGAAGATGCAATTACAGTTGTTTACCACTATTTTGAAGACCTTGAGGAAAACTTTTTTAATCAAGGGATAGAATTGCTAGATAAGCGTTGGAGTAAGCGTATTGAAGTTTCAGGAGATTATATTGAAAATTTTTGAAAAACTAACTATTCTCTTTCATTGATAGGCTAAGAACTTTCCAAACCGCCATCGTAATTGGATGGACGGTATTATGTTGTTTACGACAGCCATACTGTTTTTTTGGGAGAATATTGTTTTCTTCAATAAATATATTAAGCTCGTCTTTAATAACTTTTTCTAGCAGTTTTCCTAACGAGGATAATAAGCTGGTAGGACGATATGAGCTTGGATATTCAGAGGGCTTATTTAATTGGTATTATTTTCGATTCCTTCCAAACTCTAGGAAAATATGAAAGACGAAGACAAGCATTTATTATTGTAGTGAGATATTTTACAGCTTTCTTTGGCATTGCTTTAATCCATCTATTATCTATACTGTTCCTGGGCAGATAGCTAATTTATTTTCCTTATTAACTTTTACAGGTTATATTCATCCAATTCTATAATTAATTGGGAGTATGACCCAATTAGTCAGTTTTCTTGCAGAAGAAATAGCATTTTTCGATTTGCAGCAAAATACTTAGTGGAGACATAAATACTGTTAAACAAGTTTTATGCTGTAAAATAAAAAGTACTGAATGTTTTTGGACCAAATATTTTTTATTATTGATATACACCCATACCTCGCTTTGCGACGATAATTGGTTCCCAAAAAATTCGTCGCAATCAAAACGTCGCAATTCGAGAAAACCTTTTGTATGGAATTGCACTGAAATATTAAAGATACGTTCCAATTCTAAATCAAATCCATTATTTTACCAAAAACAAAGTCAATTTTTAGTTTTTTATAAAATTATTTAATATTATAAAAAATGAAGACTTAAAAATTAAAGGAATTATTAAAATAAAAATGTACTTATTTCAATAGTTTTATTTTTAATTAAAGAAAACAAATTCATTAAAATTAAAAAACAGCAATTCAAACAACAAAAATTCATTAAAACTAAAAAAATTGAAAACAAATATATATATATATATATATATATATATATATATATATATATATATATATATATATATATATATATATATATATATATATATATATATATATATATATATATATATATATATATATATATATATATATATATATATATATATATATATATATATATATATATATATATATATATATATATATATATATATATATATATATATATATATATATATATATATATATATATATATATAGTTGCCTATTGCCCAAACAATTGCAAGTAGTTATTTTTCTGTCGTAGAATAGTTTTGTCGTGGTCATTCAACGTTCAGCTTGCATATGCAATTATTGGGTGTTCGCTTTGAGAAATGACAGCACCTAATGCGTGGTCGCTAGTGTCTATTGCTAATTTATAATCCTTTCACCAATCTGGGTATTTTAGTATGGGTGGATTTGTGAGGATGGCTTTTAGTTTTTCAAATGCGTCTATGTATTGGGAGTCATTGACATTAACTTTTGAATTTTTCTTTAAATATTTAGTAAGGTTGTATGCGATTTTTGCATAGTCTCTTACGAACTTTCGGTAATATTCAGTTATACCAATAAAAGATTTTATTTGTTTTTGGGTCGTGGGAAGTTTAAGTTTCTGAATTGATTCAACTTTGATTGAATTTGGTTTTATACCTTCAGGAGTGGGAGTATGACCCAATTAGTCAGTTTTCTTGCAGAAGAAAATTCATTTATCGATTTGCAGCATCAAGTTATGTTCTCGCAACTTCGCAAATACTTAGTAGGGTCATAAATACTGTTACACACGTTTAATGCTGTAAAATAAAAAGTACTGAATGTTTTTGGACCAAATATTTTTTAATATATTAATTGATTTATATTGTATCCAAAATTAATCTACTTATTCGAAATGTCCGCCGTTTACCTTTACACACGCCTTAAGTCGCACTGGCCAATCGTCAATAGCTGCACGAACCTCGTCAATTGGAAAATTGGCCACAGCTCGAACCAAAGCAGTCTTAAGAGATCCAATGTTGGGGTAAGCCTTGTCCTCTAACACCGTCCACAATTTGTAATCCAATGGGTTCAAATCTGGACTGCCTGCGGGCCATTCATCAGAGGAAATGAACGCTGCCAAATTGTTTCGAAGCCAGGCCTAGGACGTTTTAGCTTTATGGTCCGGCGCAGAATGCTGCTGGAAAGTCCATGGCTCGTTTTGGAACAGGGAATTGTTTCACAACAGCTTCCAAAACGGTTTCTTGGTGAACTATGGCCAATGTTTTCACAATTTGATCGCAGAAATGCAGGTCAGTAACCCCATCGTAAGAGACACCCCACTAAGCCATGACTGAAGCTGGGTGATGACCCTTTCCACCCTTGGGATCCGTTCAGATGCTTCCTGAGATGACCGCGCATACACTCTATCATTTGGCTTGTTAAATTTTTTCTGAACGGTAACAATTTTTTCATCGGTGAACAAAATTTTTCTGTGCAAGTTATCAATCAGCCTGCTTCTCCAAAGACATTTGCATTTTTCAATCCTATTTTTTTTTTAAAGCTGCAGTAAATGTCCGGTACCTCGTTTGAAAGCCCCAAGTCCCAAGTCTTTTTTAATGATTCGACTCATGGAGTTTTGCGTGATATTCACCTCACGGGTCATGATTTTCTGTTTTCCGAGCGGATTCCTGTGAATTCTTGGTTTAACGGCTTTGATGACATGCGGTGTCCGACAGAGCGTGGGCGGCCCGACCGGTGGCGGTCTTTTACACCTCCTCTTTTACATGGCCTCAAACAGTTTTATCCATCGGTAGACGAACATGCGGTTTATCCCTAGTTTTAAAAATATCGCTTTTTTCATTTCACACTTGAAAAGCGCTATTACAGCGATAAGGTTCTTATTATCTGACCACTCCATTATGAAAGTTGAAATAATTTTAAAATCCAGTTACAGACTAACGCTATTGAGGTAAGCTTTCAAAACCCATATGATATTTTCTGTTTTCCGAGCGGATTCCTGTGAATTCTTGGTTTAACGGCTTTGATGACATGCGGTGTCCGACAGAGCGTGGGCGGCCCGACCGGTGGCGGTCTTTTACACCTCCTCTTTTACATGGCCTCAAACAGTTTTATCCATCGGTAGACGAACATGCGGTTTATCCCTAGTTTTAAAAATATCGCTTTTTTCATTTCACACTTGAAAAGCGCTATTACAGCGATAAGGTTCTTATTATCTGACCACTCCATGATGAAAGTTGAAATAATTTTAAAATCCAGTTACAGACTAACGCTATTGAGGTAAGCTTTCAAAACCCATATGATATTAACGGGGTATGTTCAGTTCTACTATTGAAATGGGTGTGTTCAATGTTGAACAGTATCTATGTATGTCCCTACTAAGTATATTCCTGATGTTGTCAATTTGCTCTTTAATACAAGTGCTAAAAATCAGTATGTCGTCGAGATAAACGACACAGATCTTATTAATATATTCACGTAGTACTGAGTTAATCAACCTTTGGAGCGGGGAGGGTGCGTTCTATAGTTCGAACGGCATTCGAAAAAATTCGTAGTGACCGAAAGGAGTCGACAAAGCGGTTTTTCGTTGATCTTCGTCTTCTATTAGAATTTGATGAAATCCATTTGTCA